>WSUI01001268.1:0-10129 GCA_019633595.1 Tulasnella sp. UAMH 9824 | reverse complement strand
GACCTCTGCTACGTTCTCCTATTGAGGCTGAAAGGTCGAAGTGTGTTGCCTGGTAGGTAGGTAGGTAGGTAGGTAGGAGAGGGGAACTTCTGGCGGGACTTCGTCCCACGGGTTGTATTAGGTAGAATCCAATCCCAAAGCGATTCTCGTCGTCTATATCAACACAAATAAATTTTTGGCACTTTTGGTCGCTGGGGCCTTGCAATTCTTTCCTTGATACAACCATTGCCTTCCCCGACTCCATCTGCCTCACCTGCAGCAATTGTACGAATCCGCAAGCTAGGTTTGTACCTATTTAGGCAGGGAAATGGTGCGCTCCGCTGTCTCCGCTCTACAGGCGCGTCATCGTACTATGGTTGCCAGCGATTAGGTGACGTGAAGGCAACTTTGTATGTGGTTTTTGCTACGCCCAGGCGTTTGCAGCGGGTCCCCCAAACTCGATTAGGTATTGATGTGCGTTCTAGGAAGATGTAGTGGCGTTTCGTTTCATGTGGTCTGGTCGCCTGCTGTGCGACTCGTCTGTATGCGAAATCGCCGCTGGGTACGTTGCTTGAGGTATTATATGCTTGTGAAGCTATTGAATCATAGCAAGCTTTGCATAAGTGCAAGGTTTGTTTGGGGGTGGGGAGACTCGAGGGATGGGTTGGAATACAACTAGAGGCGACTTCGTGGTTAACGTTTGGGTCACCGGGTTCACAGATCGATTGGAATCGTTTGACTCTCGAGCGGTTCTCCGTGAAACCTAGTATCAACAGCACCAACACAAACATCGCCGAAACTGAATTCGATACATTATACACAGAGAATTTTATTACCCCAACGTCGATATAGTATCCTCTCCGACCTCTACGGCTTCGGCGGTGTGGGCGGTGGCTTCAGACAGCGTCTTGCGAATATCCGCAGCCTTCTTCCGCGCATAAAATGCGCCTTCAGAGTCACCTATTTCCTCCAGAACTTCCAAGGCTTCCGTATAGAGAGATACGGCTTCGCTGGAATGACCCTGCATGTGATTGGTTTTCGCAAGACTCATCAGAGTCTCGGCTACCGCCGACCTGTCGTCGATGTCGGTAAAAATCTGTCTAGCTTCGGAGAAAAGCTTGATTGCATCGTTGTACTCGTGTCGGGCCCGATGCACTTCAGCAAGACCCCATAGGATCAGACCCGTGCCTCGTCGGTCTCCCATCTCGGTCCTAATCTGGAGGGCGTCCGAATAAAGCTTGTTGGCCTCGGTGTATTTCTTTTGAAACCTGTGCACCTCCGCGAGCTCCCACAAGGTACGGGCTCTCTCCTTGTTATCACCGAGGTCGGTGTAGATTTGCAGAGCTTTCGAGTAGAGGTTGATGGCCTCGATGTACTCGTTTTGTGACGTATGCACCTCGGCGAGACTCCAGAGGGCTGAGGCTTCCTCCCCCCGAGCACCGATGTCGATATAAATCTGAAGGGCCTCTGAGTGAAGTTTGATCGCCTCGCTGTATTCCTCTTGGAGTCTATGCACCTCGCCGAGACTCCAGAGGGTGAGGGCTCTCTCCTTCCGATCCCCGACATCGGTATAAATCTGCAGAGCTTCCAGGTAGAGACTAATGGCGTTGCTGTACTTCTCTTGAGCCCGATATACCTCGCCGAGACCCCAGAGGGTAAGGGCTTTCTCTCTCATATCACCGACGTCGGTATAAATCTGCAGGGCCTCCGAGTAGAGTTTGGTAGCCTCGCTCCACTCTTCCCGATATCGATGCACATCCGCGAGACCCCACAGAGCGGTAGCTCTCTCTCTCTTGCTACCAGTGTTGGTATGGATTTGGAGGCATTCCGAGTAGAGCTTGACGGCCTCGTCATACTCGTCGAGCAGGGTATGAGTCGTGGCGAGACCAAATATGGCAGTGGCTCTCTTGAACTCATCATGCAGGTCGGCATGGATCTGCAGGGCTGTGGAGTAGAACGTGAGAGCCTCAGGGTACCGGCCCCAGAAGCGGTATACATCGCCAAGACTACGCAAAGTCTCAGCCCGCCCCTCGTTATCCTTGCGGTTCGTATAGATATCCAGTGCCGAAGTAAAGCAGCTTACTGCACTGGGATAATCGGCTTGCTTTCTGTACATCACTCCGAGTTGAACCAGCAAACGAGCATGACGAAGTTCCGAAGCCTCTTTATCGACGGTTTGAATCGGTTCAGGAACGATCATCGGCTGCGTGAGGTACATGGGAGGTTAATCGTGGTAGAATGTGGGGATATCAAAGGACACGGCTTACCATCCACGATATTGATTTTCGACATTCCTCCGCCGTCGGTCGCTTTTCGGGGTTGATGCTCCAACACCGCACCATCAGGGAGCAAAGCGCTCGAATCAAAGACATCCGAGCATGCTCGGTGATAGACGGAAGGTGACCCTGAACGACACGGTTGATAACGATGGCGTCTTGTTTGACATCATGAAACGGGATTGTGTTCGTCATAACCTATACCGACACCAACGTGTAAATCTCGATGACGTGTATCGCTGGGACGCAGCTGTACCTCGTACGCAATCCAGCCTAGGGACCATATGTCACTCCGAAGACTGGGCTCGTCGTCCTGCAGAAGCTCCGGAGCGGCCCAGCGAATGGTATAACTGCTGCCTGTGAGGGTCAAAGTGCTCGAGGTAGCGTTGAAAAACGCTTCAAGGGTGATAGGCTGTTCGCCGGTGGTAGGATGAGCTGCTGTCGGAGGCTTATGCTCGTTTTCCTTGGCTCGCTTGGCAACTTCCTTCGTTCTGAGGTGCCGAGCGGAGCCAAAATCCGTGATTAAAGCATGGCATTCGGAGTTAACTAATATGTTAAGCTGAAAGAAGTCCGACTCAGCCGCAATAACGAATGTGTCCGATTGTGTCGCCAGATCAGAACTTACCGATTTCAGGTCACCATGATAAATGGGCGGCTCACGGCCGTGGAGATACTCCAAGCCTTGCGTCACATCATTGATCTGAAACGATGGGTGTGAAAGACGGGTCAAAAGGATCGTAGGTCGATCTTACCAATGAGATCCGCTCTGGAATCTCCCGCTCTCCTGAGGCTAAAAAGTCTCTTAAATTCCCATATTCTTCCCATGGAAATATCAGCCACACTCTGCTCCCAGAGAGGTCCTCGACGTATCCTTCGAGTTTGACGATATTCGGATGAGAAAGCTCGACTAAAAATTCCGACTCTTTGAGCGCCAACTACTGGAAGTTAGTGTCCTGACCACGCTCTGTGGTTGGTTGAAGTGGCCTCACCCCTAATACACGTTCTAAATCTGTATCCGCATCTATTTTGAATTGTTTCACTGCTACAACCTGTTGCGTCGAAGAATCGGTTAGTGGTTTACGCTCACAGAGACCAGAAGTCGACGGCCTCCGACCTTCGGTGTTGACGTTTGGCGGTTAGGATGCAGCACGTTCTCGGCGCCTCCGGGTTCTCTGCTCTGCTCTTTTGGCTGGTCGGTGTCATCGTGTCCCATCCGACTGTTTGTTGCTTCATCCTTTCCCTGCAAGTCGCCATCGAGTTCTTGGGTAGCACTTTCGGACTGGAAATTGGAACTTCCCAAGCTAGGGCTCGCGTTCACCGCATGCTCGGTCCGAGCTGACTCATACCCGATGGCTGGAATTGGAGGTTGGCCATGAGGACCCTGCTCCTCATCGGCGTCTTTTCCCGCCTCCCCATTTATTTCGTCCCTGTCACCCCCTGCTGTGCGACCGTCCGCCTCTTCATCCTTGTTTTGATCTTCCTCTCCAGGCTCTTGAGCAATTTTGTAGGACTGGGGGCGGCCAGACTCCTCGCCCTTCCCCTGTTCGGACTCAACTGCACGTCCTTTGGCGCGGGATGGGACAGCCAAAAGGCCCCGGGAAACCTTTGCGAACCCCCCGCTGAACTCGCGGGTATGTTGGGGCAATTCGATTAATGAAGGATCGATTCGCCACTGCGCAAGCTTTTCGAGCTTGTTCCGCTATCACCAGTGTTGCGGTACGTCAGCTATTCTACTATCCGAGATAGGGACGGAACCAACCAATTTGGAGCTGTGCAGGAATAGATTAGGGGAAGGTTCTTGACCTGATTCTGAAACCTGCAAATGGGCTTCGGCATAGTCTTTATTTCCTTGCATCAGGAGCGGTGGAAGGGTGTTGTGTGATTTTATCGAGGCTGTTAGGGGTAGCCCTTCGACGAAGACCAGTTGGGGCATAAGAAGGAATCGGAAAACCTTCGCTATGTCGCTGGTTGGGGTTCAAGTGTTGAAGTGTGTACTCGGGAGATAGTCTCTACTCTGAGTCATGAAGTTAAAGTTTGGTCCCACGTGCTAAACATCCCCGAGCTTCCCGGGAAGGCGCTCCACACCCGCTATGACGAATTACACGACCAAAATTGACCATGCCAGCCAATCGGTAAGTCTGCACCATTACGGAAAGCGCGCACCCTGACCTTGAGAGGATTCGATGATCGCAGGAGGAACGAGGGTGCATGCCCCATCCTTGCTCCGGCGAATACTACAATTCGCCCTTTTCTTCGACACTCAGATTCCGCTCACGTTGATTCACGGACCTACTCACGGGTCCTTCATTCAAGATAGCACGTCCAACTTGTTCTGCTAGCCCCTTTGATAGCCCATACCTTTGCAATTCTTCTCTTGATACAACCAATGCCTTCCCCGACGCCACCTGCCGGAGGGGCAGCAAGTGTACAACCAGAGACCTCCATGAGCTGGGCTTATACCTATTAGGGGAGGAGGGAATGGCGTGCGATGTTGTTTGCGAAGAAACAGGAGTCTTGGAGACCAAGCTTTCTGGCGGTTGGGTGGCTTGAAAGCAACTTGGTAACTGATTTTTGCTACGCCCAGGCGTTACAACGAGTCCATTAAACTCGATTATGTATTAAGGTCCGTTCTAGAAAGTTGAGCAGCGTTCTAATTCATCAAGTCTTTCTATGCAACGCAGCAACTAGTTTGTGCGTGAAATCGCCGCCGGGTATGCTGCTCAAGTTATCGGATAATGTGGCACCGTTTGACTCACAGAGTCAGCATGAGTGTAATCTCCGTCTGGGCGCTCAAGACATGGGCTAGAATTTGGCTAGACGCAACTCCGTGATCAACATTCGTGTTTACTGATTGATTGCCGCGCTTTTGGACGATTCCCTATGGGTTAATTAAAGTGCACCCCTCGGACATGGATAATTCCCCGGAGTCGAACTTGCTATATCATACGTGAAGCAATTACACTACCCCGAGATTAATGTGGGACTCCCTTCGACTTTCACTGTCTCGGCAGCGTTCGCGGTAGCTTCAGCGAGCGTCTTGCGAATATTTGCAGCTTTTTTCAAAGCATTGAATGAGCGTCTGGAGTTTCCGATTCCTTCCAAACTTCCGAGGCTTCTGTAAAGATAACTAAGCTTCAATTGACTGGCCTTGCATGTGATTCGTTTCCGCGAGGCTCATCAGAGCCTCAGATGGCTTACCTTTTTCGCCAAAATTGGTCGAGATCTGTCCGGTCTCGGCGGCACGTTGGATGACGTCGGTATATTCCTCTTGCAACATATGCGCCTCGGCGAGATCCCACCAGCTGCGAACTGTCGTGTTGTAGTCACTGATATCGATCTGAAGAGCCTCCGAGTAGAGCCCAATGGCCTCGGCATGCACCTCTTCTAACCTATGGACCTGGGCGAGATCCCACAAGTTGCGGACTCTCCCGTGGCGATCACCTAAGTCGGTACAGATTTGCAGAGATTCCGAGTAGAGTTTGATGGCCTCGGTATGTTCCGATTGCAACCTATGCATCCGGGCGAGGTCCCACAAGACGCGCGCTCTCCCATGATGATCACCGATGTCGGTATAAATCTGCTGAACGTCCGAGTAGAGCTTGATGCTCTCGGTATACTCCTCTCGCAACATATGGACCTCGGCGAGATCCCACAGGATGCGTGCTCTCCCTTCCTGATCGCCGATGTCGGTACAAAGCTGCAGAGCTTTCGAGTAGAGGTGGATGGCTTCGCTGTACTGTTTTTGCCACCTATACACATCAGCGAGACTGTGGAGGGTGAAGGCTTTCTCCCTCCGATCACCGAAATCGGTATGAATCTGGAGGGCCTCCGAATAGAGTTTGGTAGCATCGTCGTACTCTGCCTGAAATCGATGCACCTCCGCGAGACCCCACAGGGCGGTGGCTCTGTTTCGTTGGTCACCGTTGCTGGTATGAACCTGCAAGCATTCCGAGTAGAGTTTGGCAGCCTCGCTGTACTCGTGTCGAAGCAAATATGTCGAAGCGAGCCCAAACATGACGGCGGTTCTCTCCGACTCATCGTTCAAGTCGGGATGGATCTCCAGAGCTTTGGAGTAGAACGCGAAAGCCTCGGTGTACCTCCCCTGGAACCGGTGCGTATCAGCAATATTACGCAAGGTCGTGGCCCGCCCCTCCTTATTGTTATGATTTGTGTAAATATCCAATGCGGTAGTGAACGAGCTTAATGCACTGGGATAATCGGCTTGCACGCTGTACATGCCCCCAAGTTGTGTCATCAATTGAGCATGGCGGAGCTCTGAAGCCTCCTTATCAATGGTCTGAGTCGGTGCTGGAACGATCATCGGCTACATGAGTCACATAGAAGGTCAATCGTGGTGAAAAATTGCCGGTCTCAGAAGAGCACCGCGCACCATCCAGGATATCGATTTTCGACATTCCTCCGCCGTCGGTCGCTTTTCAGGGCTGATGCTCCAACATTGCATTATTAGGGAGCAAAGCGCACGAATCAATGACATGCGAGCATCATCTGTGACAGATGGCAGGCGTCCCTGAATGACGCGGACAATAACGGTGACCTGCATCTGGATGTCATGAAAAGGGATCGAGTTTGTCATAACCTATCGCAATGCCGACTTATCAATCTAAATGATGCGTAGCATTCAGACCAGGTTATACCTCGTATGCGATCCAGCCTAGCGCCCATATGTCACTGGGGAGACTTGGCTTTTCGCCCTGCAGAACCTCAGGAGCAGCCCAGCGAATGGTAAAAGCCCCGCCTGTGAGAGTCAGGGTACTTGCGGTAGCACTGAATGATGGTTCAAGGTTGACCTCCTCTTCGCTGAAGGTAGAGTAACCCGCTGGCCGATATCGATGTTCATCTTCGTTCGGCTGCTTCGCTACGTCTCTTCCCAGATGACGAGCGGACCCAAAGTCCGTAATTAAGGCAATGCATTCGGAGTTAACTAATATGTTGAGCTAGAAAAGTCTGACTTAGCATAGTAACCGGCTTATCCAGCTTTGTGGCCAAATCACAACGCACCGATTTGAGGTCGCCATGATAAATGGGCGGATCACGACTATGGAGATACTCCAAACCTTTCGTTACATCATCGAGCTAAAATTATATCCTTTAGAAACCGACCTAAAGGCGGGAGCTCAACTTACCAGTGAGATTCGCTCCGGGATCTCCCACTCTGCGGAGGCTAGAAACCCCTTCAAATTGCCACGCTCTTCCCATGGAAATATCAACCACATTCTGTGCTCGGAAAGCTCTGCGACGTATCCTTCGAGTTTGACGATGTTCGGATGGGAAAGCTCGACTAAAATTTCCAACCCTTTGAGTGCCAACTGCGAGAAGTCAGTATCCTGACCAGATTCAGCGGTTAGATTCAGCGGTCTCACCCCTAGGACACGTTCTAAATCCGTATCCGCCACTATGACAAGTTTTTTCACTGCTACAACCTGTCTGGGCCAACCAACCGGTTATCGATTTATTCTCAAAGCTCAGAAGTCCACTTTCCCCGACCTTCGGCTTCGTGGAGTGGTGGTCAGGATGTTGCCCGTCCTCGGCGTTCCCGGGATCCCTTCTCGCCTCCTGTTTCGTCAGCTCATTGTCCTCGCCTAATATCCGACTATCTGTTTCCTCATCTTTGCTTTGCCGGTTGCCATCAGGCTCTTGAGTATCACTTTGGGACTGGGAATTGCGATATCCCAACTCTGGGCCCCCGGTCACCGCATGCTCGGGCCCATACCCGTTCTCTTGAAGTGAGGCTTTATCATGAAGGTTCTGCTCCTCAATGTTCTGCTCCTCCCCTTTTGTGTAGTCGTTGTCCTCGTCTGCTGTGCGACCACCCGCCTCTTCATCCTTGCCTTGGTCCTCGTCTCCAGGCTCTTGGGTAATGATATTGGACTGGGGGAGGCCAACCTCCGAGCTCTGACGTCCGTCGGTTACTCGTTCGGACTCGTTTGCACCTCCTTTGGCGTGGGATGAGGCAGCCAAAAGACCCTGTGAGACCTCTGCAAATCCGCCGGAAACCCCGGGGGCATCTCGAGGGAATTCGATTGATGAAGAATTGATTCGCCACTGCGCAAGCTTTTCGAGCTTATTCT
This sequence comes from Tulasnella sp. UAMH 9824, assembly GCA_019633595.1. NCBI lineage: Eukaryota > Fungi > Basidiomycota > Agaricomycetes > Cantharellales > Tulasnellaceae > Tulasnella > Tulasnella sp. UAMH 9824. The sequence goes on along the minus strand of WSUI01001268.1, from coordinate 1,785 downwards.
GCTATCACAGGTGTTGCGGTGAGTCAGAAGTTATGATTCAACGAACCGACGGAACTAACTAATTTGGCCTTGTGCAGGAATACACCTGAGAAATCTCTTTGTCCCGGTCCAGACATCCACGAAGGGTTCTTAGCAAAATCTTTGTTTTCTTGCATTAGAAGGAGTGGGATTGTGTTAGGTGATTTGTGTGCAGGCTTTAGGTAGGAGTCACGCGGAGGGGATAGTCCGAAATACGCGTTCGATAGAGGTCCAGCAGCAGCGGGTATGAGAAAACGTCAGACGCCTTTGCTATGTCGCTGATCGGAGTGAATGGGCTGGTGGGCTTGTGTCGTGTGGGTTATCCTCTGCAATATGAGTCAAGTGAACGTTCTGTTCCACGTGCCAGACATCCCCGAGTTTCCCAGAAAGGCGTTCCTTGACGAACCACACCGTGTCAGCCAATCAGGATGTGTGCCCCGCCACGCAATGTGCTGACCCTGAGCGGAATCGATGATCAACGATATGCCTCATCCCTAGTGGTCAGCTCACGGGGTCAATAGGTCAATAGGGAGAACGCCGGCATGAAAGAAAGCAATCGCTGAGACGATAACAGCGGAAAGTGAAATAGATCCTACAGACTTTTAACCCGGTACAACAGACGGCGATCAGGATGTAAGGGGTCAGGATGAATAGAGCAGTGATGCATTGAACGACAGGGAGGAGAGGGACGAGACTGTTCCCGTGACGAACATGATGATAAACGAAGCGAGGAGAGCGTTCTCAATTGAAATAAAACTGCGGAGGTCCGGTAGAATTTTCGGCCCTGGAACACCCCGAGCGAGTCTGCGCTGGAGAAGTCCTCAAAGGACGTTCAGACAATCAGGCCGCCCTGACTGCAAACCGTCCTCGATGAGTCCGTCCAGGGTCAAAGGGCTCAAGGTACCACTTACGAAGCAATTGAATCCATTTTAATTGACCCATATATCTCAAATACTCTCATGGACCCAAGACAGTCCACCGGAAGTGCCGTCGGAGCGCCCAAGGTCCGTCACCTCGGCCGCGAGTCGTGGTGGCGGTGGGCACGGATGAGTTCAATCGCCGTGTCACATCAATCAGGAGTCTCGCCCCACAGCCATCCATTATGTATTACTCCCTCGCGAACATGGAACTCGTTGTTAGCTCTAAGGGGCCTTTCGGAATATAAGCAGCCATGCGAGTCACTTCTCACTGGGGGAAGGAAACCAACACTGCTGTCGAACGCTTGTCCAGCCAACAAGGCAGTCAAAGTTGCGGATCTGGATAGAACTGGCTTGGTGCATAGAGTTGCCAGGCATTCAAGTCGCCACGTCCAGTACAAAGTCAGACAACATTTCACTTCATTTGGATCGCAATTTATGGGGAGAGATAGGCCAAACAAGGAGAGAGATCAACAGCTGAGAGTCTGCAATTCCAAGCTTCAAGATACAGTACATTCAGGGCCACCTAAATTAACAACAGATGAGCTGAGAATGACGAGACCAAGGTCAAATGGGGCCGTAAAAACCCACCTTAGTTGAAAGCAATGTAGCTAATACCACCAGACCAGAGCTTCGTATCGGCCCAGCTATCGATGTGCCAGGTCAAACCGCCAGTAGTAACGTTATCAACGTAAGCCCTGATTCTCAGGTTCGTCTCGGTGGAAATGTCGATTGAGTTGAGAGCCACGAAGACGGTAGGCTTCTTCCAGAACGTGACACGTTGGAAGCTGATATCCTTGTGGGTCTGCGTCTGGGGATCCTGCCAAGGGCGAACGTCCATAGTGTTGGC
>WSUI01001267.1:0-10140 GCA_019633595.1 Tulasnella sp. UAMH 9824 | reverse complement strand
GGTCGCCTGACGGGGGGAGGTGGCTTTGGAGCTTCTTCAACCTTTGGGACTGCCTTGACTTCCGGCTGGGCCGACGGGGGTGCAAAAAATCTTGGCACAAATTCTTGAGCGGAGGCATTCAACTTTGTACCCGAAAAGGTGGAAGACGATGTGATCGACTTTGCAGGGGATGGCGGCCTTGGGCCTGAGACGAAGGTCGGTTGGGTACTCGGTGGAGCCGCAAAGTTACCCCCGGTTGGCAGGCTCGAACTTGGCGCCTTGAACGCAGAGTTCCCTGCTCCAAACGAGGGACCGGCGCTAGCTTTCTGGCCAAAGATAGAAGGGCCAAAGATAGAAGCGGGGGCTTTGGCTCCTACTGTGGATCCTACTGTACTTGGTACTGGGAATGAAGGGGCTGGGCCGAACGCGGAGGTCCCGCCAAACGTTAGAGGTGCTTGCGGTTTTTGAGCAAAGGCAGAAGTGCCTCCAAACATCGTAGTCGATTGGGGAATTGTCGGAGCTGGGAGTCTTGTCGTTCCGAATGAAATATCGTGTCCACGATTCGCGGGAGCGGGTACGGGAGCGGGTGCGATGGCTGCAACGATGCCTGGAGGAGGGCCCTTGCCATCAATAATGTCGGCCCATGCTACGTCGCCTCGCTTCTCGACGAGCCAAGCGGATTGTGTTCGACTTTGGGTTGGTTGTGCTGCAGAGTCGAAGCCATGACAGTATAAGCGAGGGTCTGTCCAAGGCATGCATGGGCAACTCACAAGGCGTGATATTTTGCGCGACGCTTTTGTTGATAGCAATTTCTCGTGGCGACTTCTCAGTAAGAATTCTGAGACCGGCCTCCGTCGCAAAAGCCTCAGCTTCCACAGGTGTATTGAATCCAAGGAGGGTTTGAAACGTCGGAACCGAAATCGAAATATTAAGGTAAGATCCGGCCATAGCCCGCAATGTCTCTTTTCGGAGAGTCATGAGGTGGGTGTCTACCAGACATGCCATGAGGAGGCTCGTTGACGGTTTCTTGAGTTCCTTCAGAAGGCGAGTAAAAGCATAAGGTATCGACAATCCCCGGCTGGACTTGATGGAGGACGGATGTTGCAGGAGGGAGCGAAGCGTGATCGCAGACTGAATCCATGGGGAAGCGAAGACTTCCGAAGGTATTCGTTGGGTCCTGCGGCCGACGTCACCATCTCTCATCTGCAATAATAATCTGTAGGCCCTAAACTCCGCTTCATTTGGAAATGTTTTTCCTTCAGCACGGAAGTCGTCATAGTATTGCATGAGCGTTGTCAAGGCTGTTATGAAGCAACTATGTTAGAGTACACATTCCAGAGCAGGCTCTTGCAGTCGACAAACTTTTATTGAGTTGCTCGATATCCAGGGTTAATGAATACTGTTCACGTAACGCTACTTCCCAATCTCGATCCGGTTGGGGCCCAATTTTTGATTCATGAAGCGACAGAATATGGAAACGTGCGATTCGCTCATGACATTCCACTGCAATAGCGCCGCGACTGCCTCCTTGAATTGTGAAATCTTGGCGAATTGCGCGGGTTCTGTCGAATATGAATTCTTGAACGCTAATCCAGGATGGGGCTTGAGGGAGAAGGCTGTGAAATAAGTAGTCGACTGTTTTCTGGAGGTGCGCATCGGTTCAAGCATTAGTAGGGCGCTCTTCTTGCCGAGAAATCATCAAAAGAAAGAGGTACGCGCTTGTAACACTGGAGGGGGCCGGATATCCGATGGCAGTTTTGTGCTATTGATATCGTTTGGGCGGGCAAAGGCTTTCACCATTCGAGTATAGTCGGGTTCGGTCTCATCATCTATTCTCTTCGTAACAACATTAGCCAAGAGGCATTACAAACCAGTGCGGATTGAAATACCATTTCTGGGCGTTTGACCTCGTTCCGGAGCTGTCTTTCAACCTTTTCGAATTCCGGGCAATATTCCTGGCATGTTCCGACAAGCGCGACGGCAGTGTCCAAGGTCCTTTGGGAGTCTTCGGCACTAGCGGCTTGCATCCGCTTTATCTCTTCCCTTCGTCTCCTGGAGAGCTGTAGAGCAGCGAATCCACCGTTAATGCAGTTTTGATGGTCATGTCGCTCGGCATACCTCATCATACCGGTCCTGCAAGGAGTTTCGTGTACCGAACCGCTGTGCGCGGGCCTCTTGAGCACTGATCCCATCCATAGTAATTGACCCAGAGGAAGAGGCGTTGCTAGAGCGGCTAGCCCGACTGGAAATTAGTAGAGGAGAGTTGGTGGTGTGTGAGATGGGCGCGAGGACATACGCCAGGAACCAGTCCAGGTTGAAATTCTGAATCTCCACCACGTCTACTCTCGCCTACTACTCTGTACCTCGCCCATTCAGCAGCAGAGGCTTCATCAGGCCTCGTTCGCTCCTTATACTCCTCTTCTAAACGATCTTCAGCGCCCTCTTTAGAAACCGAAGCGCAGACCGCTAAAATGCGCTGCCGACTCTCCTCTAGCGCTGCGGTCACCCTTCTGGCCCTCGCGTCGTCCGCGTTCGCCGGCCAGCCAGCAAAACGAGAATATGCCACCCACGATTACTACGTCTTGGAACACAACCCATCAGCTTCAGCCTCGCACCACGAAGTGGCGGCCATTCTCGGCGCTGAGGTCGTCGAGCAAGTTGGAGAGCTCCGCGATCATTGGCTCCTTCGAGTGCCCAAGCCCTCCTCAAGCATAGAATTCGACCCGGTTATGGACACCTATCATTCTATACGGAAGAGAGCGCTGTATATACCTGCATCGCAGCACTTGAAGAGAGAGCACCTCAACGCCAGGCGCCTTGCCAAGGCAGTGCGCTCCCTAGAACGGCAAGTGCCTAAACAGCGCGTTAAACGATGGATGAATCTCGACAATCCCCAAATTGACGGAAGAGCGGACGGAGACGAAGGCAACAATAGGTTGAACCATGTCATGCAAGCGTTAGATATCCATGACCCGGAATTCCATACCCAGTGGCATCTTCTCAATCTCGAAACACCGCCCAACGACATGAATGTGACTGGAGTGTGGGAGATGGGCTACACCGGTAAAGGAATTATTGCTGCTATTGTGGATGACGGCTTGGACTTCAACAGCGAAGATCTCGGAGCTAACTATGTGAGTCCACGCATGAGCTTGCGGCATTCTGTTACCCCTTACTAATTGTTCTTTTTTCCAGTGGCCACGCGGTTCTTGGGACTACAACGACCATGTCCCTGATCCGCTTCCAAAGCTGGCTGACGACCAACATGGTACCCGCTGCGCAGGAGAAGTCGCGGCAGGCCGCAACGATGTATGCGGTCTCGGGGTAGCATACAATTCCAAGATCGCAGGCCTTCGCATCCTTTCTGGTGACATTACAGATGCAGACGAAGCTGCCTCGTTAAACTATGGCTTCAACGAAACGTCGATTTACAGCTGTAGTTGGGGTCCTCCTGACGACGGGCGGTCTATGGAAGCACCATCGAGTCTCATCCAGAAGGCTGTCTTGAACGGTGTGGAACACGGACGTGATGGAAAGGGGTCTCTCTTCGTATTCGCCAGCGGCAATGGAGCTGGCAGTGGCGATCAATGCAACTTCGATGGTTATACCAACAGCATCTATTCGGTCACAGTGGCATCTGCGGACTTCAAAGGCCAGCACCCATATTATTCAGAGCCTTGCGCTGCCAACATGGTTGTAGCCTATAGCTCTGGTGGAGGTAAAAACATCGTGAGTCTACTGGCTTTTTTATTTGACCGACCTAATTAAACGGGTTTCAGCATACGACCGACGTCGGCAAACGCAAATGCACAAGTGGTCATGGTGGCACGTCAGCAGCCGCTCCCCTAGCTGTGGGCATCTTTGCTCTGGCTTTGGAAGCCCGGTATGTACATTAGTTCCACGGTACACTTGACGTTCTAATAACCACGCTCTTGCTGACAGGCCTGAACTTACCTGGCGTGACGTCCAGCACCTTTGCGTCAACACAGCAGTCCAACTCAGCCCTCACGACCCTGATTGGGAAACAATCTCTCAAGGCCGCTTATACAGCTACAAATACGGCTTCGGCGCTCTTGATGCATACCGCTTTGTCACAGCAGCCAAGACTTGGTCCCTCGTTAAACCTCAAGCGTGGATTGAGATGCCCCAAATCGAGTTCGCTAACGCCACCATGACATGGGAAGGCGAAATGAGCGGCGGCAACCCAATCCCTAAAGAGGGATTAACTAGCTCTATGCAGGTCACCTCCGAGATGCTGAAGGAACACAACTTTGAGAAGTTGGAACACGTCACTGTCAAAGTTTGGATCGATCACTCGAGACGAGGAGACGTTGAGGTTTACTTGACCAGTCCAACTGGCATCAAAAGTATCCTTGGTGGGAAGCGACGATACGACGAGAACTCGAAGGGCTATCCTGGTTGGACCTTCATGACTTTGAAGCATTGGTACGGATTTTCGGTTATGCTCGAACGAGCTGTGCACACTGATCCTCGTCACCCTTTCCAGGGACGAGAACCCTATCGGCAGTTGGACGATCCATGTCTCTGACCAGGGAAATGACAAAAACAACGGCAGCTTCCTTGGCTGGACCATGACCTTCTGGGGTTCTGTGATTGACCCTACCAAAGCCATTCTCTATAGTCAACGTCCCCGGCCTGATGAGGATCTTCCGGACCCTATCTTCGAGGATGAGCCATCAAGCTCCTCAACTACAACATCTACTACTCTCGCCGCTAGTACCACTAAGCAATACGTCAAGCCTACAGAGCACCTTCCTGGCGACCACGATCAAGCGGATGGCGAATCTCACAACCCCGCATTCCCCGATCACCCGGCAACCAACACCACAGGCTCGGCCGCGTCACCTTCGCTCACAACCACGCCAGACGAAGGCTATTTCTCTCACATGGGCGATCTTCTCTCGACCAGCAGATGGTTGTACGGGGGTCTTGCCTTGATTGTGGTGTTTGGTCTTGCCGCGGGCATCTTCTTCTGGAGACGCCGCGCTCGTCGCGCGGACTACCGGAGTGTGGCCGACGATGAAATGGCAATGACCTCCATGTTGCACGGAGGCAGAGCGACCGGCTCAAGGCGCCACGGAGCGGGAGGCACCAGAGAGCTTTACGATGCTTTCGGTGAGGTTTCCGACGAGGATGAATACGCTGACGAAGAGACCGGTATACGGAGAACTGGAGACATCCCGACAGTACGATATCACGACGGCTTCCTGGACGATGACGCCCTCGATTCCGCTGCGGTCTCCCCAGCAGTACCCTATCGAGACGACCCTACTCCTGAGGAACGGGTGAGGGAGCGGAAAGAACGTGAAGGAAGTGATAGTGGAAGCGGCACTGGTAGTGGAAGCTGGGAGCACGCCCAAGCCTCTGACAATGAAGCCACTGGCCGCCCGGCACGCTAGAGGGTATATCATGATTTTTATTGGACCTTATCTTTGGGTACATTATGTGCTTTTACCTCATTTTGTTTTCTCTACTCCCACCAATGCACTCTTAATACCTTCAAAAACCTGTTGCAAGCTCGACAAGCATAACCCTACCAAAGCTCTAAGTATTTTCGAAGCCTTAGATCACCCTCTCTGGTAGTCAGGATGTCTTGAAGCTTGGCTCGTAGCTGGGCCTCGCCGCCGCGTAGAGATATACCTTTGTTAACGGCTGAGTGTATTTTCAAGTTCTGTTTGATACTTGCGAGGCTTAGGCCGTTGCATAAGCCGGGCTGAGCAATGATTGGGAACTTGACTTCGTACTCGACGCAATACTGTGAGTCCAGACCTGGTCGTGAAAACCATTTGAGAAATGGACAAGGATACGGATGGCTGGGACACCGACTATTCATGTACTCGCAGCATCTCGCGGGCGCGTATAGAGCAAACTCGCGCCCCTGTTCATGAAGCGCGAGCGCGAACCTTCGAAGGCCAGGCATAGCAACAGAAGTTTCTCTCAAGTCGGTTGAATAGAGATGTTCAAGGAAAGCGAGCGCAACTAGAGATGCATCCGTTATCCTGGGGTTCCCCTTCAGGGTGAGCTTTTGGAGAGGAGACTGAAGGCCCGTCAGTGGAAACACCCTTGGCTGGGGTTAGTGTTTAATCATGCATAGGGGTGGTCGAAACAACTTACGAGGAATCGTCAATGTCGGTATAGTCAAGGAACAGTTCAGTAAGAGCGGGTAGAGAGACAAGAAATTTGATGGCGTATTTGGGCAAGGGAGCCCCACTCAGGTCTAGTATCGCCAGCGAGAGGAAGTGACTTGGCTGCCCAAAGACTTCCAAAATGTTATCGTCTCTGAGTTTCGCATCAGAACGCCATCGTGATCACGGCCTCACCTTCTAAAGCATCTCGACCACCTTCATTGAGCCCTTGGACGATGTCTAAAGAGTCCGTCATCGTAATGTTGTCGACCGGTGCCCCTCGAAAGAGAGAGAGAGAGCGACGGGTGAGCAACCCTAAAGAGAGTTCAGTGACTTGTAAGTATGCCAATTAATTGATCAACCAAGTTCGCAGACCTTGTTCTGAGAGATAGTTGACAATCTCTTGATGCGTCGTTGGTTGGAGTGCGTACAACCTTTGGCCAAGGCGAACACCGCGAAACATCGCATCAAGTTGCCTGACGAGATTTTCGACGTCGGGGGTTGCTTCGGGGGCAGAATTAGCTGGGACGATCTCTCTAACCGAATTTGTAGATGAGAAGCACGAGGCAAATGGCTTACCGTTGGGATGTTCGACAGACCTCTTCTTCTGCATCCCTCGGCCGTGGGCCCTGTGTTCCAAGCCTTCAGGAATGCTGATGTCACTAGTTTGAAAAGCTTCGACCGAAAGCGTCAACGCTTCTGCGCGGTCACTAAGCATGAAGGAAGCCGAATCGTATGTGTCTGTCGATCTGATTCTCTTCGAAGGTCCGAGGAGCTCGTCATAGTTTGATTCGGCCTCAGAGTCAGCGACGGCATCGACAGCTGGCGTCGTTAGTTTGCGTTTCAGATGAGGAGCAATATTTCTCGGAAACGAAGGACGCCATGGTACCGGGTTGGCGGATATTTCAGCAGCAGGAGGTTTGAGGGGATGAGGTACTCTGGCTCCTCCACGGAGCTGCTTCACCGGACGAAGAGTCTTTTCTTGGGGTTCGGGGGCTTTTTGAGTCTCCTTAGAAGGTTTAACCTCAGTAGCGGAAGCTTCTAGGGCGTCAGAGTCGTTCGTGATGTCTCGGAGAGCCCTTGAAAGTTTCATCGCGAAAGTTGGGCAGTCGTTCGAGGATGCGGCGTCATGTTCGCGAGCGATGTGTGAGAGAAACTTTCTGCTTGGAAATTTTGGGCACCATAGTGGATTTGATTCGTCAACGAGCGGTTTGACAGGAAGGACTCGGGTCATCGTTTGGGCACCTTGGGTAGTGGTCAGGACGACAAACAAATGCCTGTCCCACGCTTATCATGTGACTTGGGGCTGAATTCAACAGTGGGTCACCTCAACCACTTCGCAACCCGGAGGCCTTGTTTTCAAGATGACGAAGCTTCGGCTAATCTATGAAATCGACGAGCGATAAGGCTACAAGAGAGAAATCATCCGGAACACGGTCAGGACCAGTGAATCGGCATCCAGTCGGATAAGTCATCGTCGGCCGGTGTTATCGAACCAAAGAATTCCTCCTCGCTGCTCTCGTGGTCTCCAGATAAGTCTCCAACACCAGCACGGCCGTTCTTGGGTGAACGCGCGTTCAACCCTTGGAGAAGATCCCCCTGGATCGATGTAAATCCGTCATCACCTTCTGTTGTGACGAGCTCGACCCCGTCAATGTCTTCTTCGTCAAGTTGCATGACTTCCGCCGACGCTCCCGGGCTCATGATCCGATCTTGGTGCTCAGTAATATTTCCGCCCCCCGCCGTTCTACCAGCTGGACCCATCGGGCGTCGTTGGCGTCTAGGGTCATCCTCATCTACGGGCTTCGAACACAATCAGTTCCCCGCCTTGCACCGCACCAAAAGCGCCACCAACCTGTGAGTGAAAAATGTAGGCAAGTGCTCTCCCTTTGCCTGCGTCAGCCGACCGTCGTCTCTCGGTTGCTCTTCTCTCGTGCAACCCTTTCAACCTCCCTTTCCTGTCGGTATCTCTAGTGTCATCTCGCCCAAACTCTTGTGCAGCAGCGAACTCCGCTTTCTCGTCGCTCCTTGGCCTCTCGGCTGTTCTTCGCTCGTACAACCTTCTTAACCATTCTTTCCTGTCCGCCTCTCCAGTATTATACTCTCGTTCAACAAGCTCCGCTTTCTCACCACCCTGAAGCCCTGACATCAAAATAATCAGTACTCTCTGCCGACTGCCGCCTGAGATAAAAAAACTAAGCATACCTTGGACCATCATCGGACCCGTTTTCTCGCTTTCGCGGTTACTCGACTTGTCTTCCGATGAATTCGAGTCGTTCCGCCTCTCCGAGTCTTCATCTTCGTCCGGGCTCATGATTTTGAGAGCTACCCTTCCCTTTCCTACTGTTTTCTTACTGACGCCATCTGTCTTCGCAGAGGGTTGCGCCTTTCCACCAGGGCTTGAGGGAACCAAGAGCGTGCCCTGGCAGAACAGAGCCCCAGTCTTGTACGACCTCCCAAGCGCCTTGTTCGCCAAAGCGTTCTGCATGTGCGGCTCACTCACGCTCAAGAGAGGGAATGGCTTCTCTAATGTACCGAACGTCCTGGTAGGTGCGGCGAGAGTGTAGAGAAAGTGGTCCCAAAGCTGACGTAGGTAGCCCGCCAACGGCATGTCACCTGCCACCTCCGTCTTGGTCTTGATCCTTTCAAAGACGTCGACCATATCTTGCTCTACGGCTTGAAGCTCCTTCGCGATCTTCTTGGTGGGACGGAACCACACCCCCGTGCAGCGCGACGGATCGAGAGTCGGAGAGTCCTTGCGGTCAGGAGGGTACACCTCGTTCTTGTTCCTTCTTGCGAGTAGCAGTGTTCCGCGGACAGGATCTTCGTAGAAAATGCGAGGAAGGATGAAGTTACGATTGATTAGGCGTGTTTCGACCCAGAAGGGCACGCATTCTGGTTCGAGATGTTTGTCGATCTGCACCTTTTGAGGAAAAGACCCGCCCACCGTCGGAATCCGAAGGCAGAACCAAAACCACGTTAGTAGACGGGTCTCAAGGAACCCAGTCTCTAGCAATACTGACCGACTGGTGAACACGAAGGGAGGTTGCGTCGTCCTTCATCGCTGACGTAGCGAGTAAGGGAGAAAGCAAGGGTCTTGCCTCAAAATCCTCTCTTACCCGAAACGTCCTTAGATTGGTTTAAACGAAAGTTCAGCGCCACCACGCCCACGGCTCTTTTGCGACCCTCCTTACTTCTGTTCTGTCGAATAAATCAGCCGAGTTTGTGGGTTTGTGTGCTCGAATCAGCATAACCTCGTCGAATTCGAGGCGAGCTCGAGGTGGGATACCCGCGATGGTGGTAATTACATGACCATCATTGAACTCGACAAACGGACGGTAGAACGGAAGGGCATATTTTCTTTGTTTCAAGACATTATGAACATGCTGGTACAAAAATGTGACTAAAAGGATATCTACAGTAGGCGTTAAGGTATCATAACAGACATGAAAACATCATCGGGCGGACGGAGGTATATACACAAGACTCGAACAACGTAGCATCTGACCGGACAGAGACCATTCACTGCTCTCGTCATTTACTTAGCAGTACCGGGAGCGGTACCAGGAGCAGGAGCGGCAAGCCGGGAGGCGTCAGTGTGAGGAGTGACCGTCGACGCGGTGGGTTGGTTGATGATCGAGAAGGCCTTCGAGTGCCAAGTCTCTCCCTCTCCAGCAGCAGCCTCCCTCTCAGCCTGCTTGTTGATCCACCCGCTCTCGTGGCCAGCGTTGGGGATGATGGTCGAATCGCGCTTCGAGACGATCTTAAACTGAGATCCGCTCTTCTGGTGGAGGCTGTCCTTCTTGGACGCGACCTCGTCCTGCTTGCGCTCGAACAAGCCCTTGATGGCGTCCTTGCGGGAGAGCTCGTCGTTGCCCTTGGCCTCGTCCATGCGGTCGCGGACCTGCACGAGCTGCTCGTCGATGTACTCGAAGCCCGTGGTGATGGCGTCGGTGATCGCCTTGGAGATCTGCTTCTTGACGAGACCGGTGGCGAGCGGCTTGAGGGTCTTGTA
>WSUI01001264.1:0-10158 GCA_019633595.1 Tulasnella sp. UAMH 9824 | reverse complement strand
GCCGAACCCTCTATGACATACCGTTGGGACAACCATATGTACCAGTGACGACGGATAGCACCCATCTATAAATGCCTTAACGAGTAGTCAGCGTCGGTCTCAGCATCGATTCTAGTATGGTGCAGTGGCCTACCTGGGATGTCGTGGCTGGCACAAGAAGACCCCGTTTCATCGGACAGGAGTCTCCTATTAGGAAGTGGACCGAATCGGGATCTCGAGGAGTCTGCGAGCTGCGAGCTGTCGCCCCAAAGGTGAGTCAGCTTGGAGCCAACTCTTCAAAGCGGACAACGCCGTACCTCGTTCATATACATTCAATGCCCAAGTTCTCCTCGTCTTCTTCGTCATAGACTGCTCGGGTCGCGCGATTCTAAGGTTCTATGGAGCTGTATGCTGTGGTGCCAAGGTCTAGTCACACAGGAGGCCACGGCCCCTAAGGAAAACCACAACGCACCTCGTTCATCAACCACCGGTGCCCTATTTTCTCCCGTCTCGGGGAGATCCAGCTCCAGCTTTGGGCAGCAGCGTCTCTAACGAGCCAAAGAGTCAGATTGCAGTCTTGACCGGACGAACCACGCCTCACCCGCCGTTCAACCTACACCCAATCGCCCGTCTCCATCAACGAGCCCAAGGTCCTACGAAATTCCACTCTCCTAAGGTTCTAACCGATCCAAAAACACGTCAGTATCGACCGCCCCGGTCTAGGCAGTTGTTGGCATCGAACCCAGCTGACCTCCTAACCCTCTGCTAACCCGGCTGAGCAACCAGCTACTCCATACCCGTTGAGAAAGGCGTCATCTATTCTGTTAGGGGATCCGAGCTTTCCTGGTGGAGGAGGAAGGGTGGTGGTTGGAAGGAAGGAAGGAATGCAGCGTTACGGCGCGTTAAAGGGGCTTAAGAGTCCGATCGACCAAACATCTCCAAGCCGGGGCTGAAGCCTATCGACCCGCCGAGCTCCGTGGTTGTCAAAGTCGTCGTTGCATAAACCACCTCTACCTCTGTAACAACATACATCTCAGCCAAATTGGTGCGCTGTGATGATCTGGAGAAGATGAACGCGATGTCTTTCAGCTTCTCGTAGCGCGCTGCCTACACCTCTGCTGGAAAACACTCAATGCGACCCCGTATAAGCACAAAAGCTATTGATACGTAATCTGTATCTTATCTCTTGGATTGTGACGCGCAAAAAGTGTGTTTCCCAGCTGCTTGTGCATGGGGAGTGCCCTTCAAATTGCAAATCGAGAATCGAGACAGGACGGTTGCGGAATCGTTTGGCCGCGAAGGCCAAGAGTAAAGCGGGGTCCCCGCGTGCGGACATATACTAGACTAACGTAGAATATAATGTTTAGGTCTTTACTAGAGGAATGTTGGACAGGAGAGACTGCACTAGTGAGCCCGGCCATAGCGGAAATAGATATGGATCGCGAGATGTGAATCTCAGTGTCGAACAACCCATGTGCAGGAAACGTTAGTCTGATGGATATGTGACGCCGACTTTATTGGCACAACTACCTCTAACAACAGAATATTTCATGCCTAGGCGGTCTACCCACTCCCCTGATACAATCAGGATAGCGTTACCAGACTCACTACGAGGAGGCCCACGTTCCGGCTTAGAGTTGCAAAAAATAGAACATGTATTTGAGCCCAGCCCGAATCTGTGGTGCGATCTTGCCATCGAGAATATGCATCATACGATGTCCAGCGCCAAGGGATCCTCGGGCAGAGCGGACAAGCGAAACCGAACAAAACATTATAGACTGGCAGCGTAGGGCAGCCTTTCACAAGTTGCCGCTGGGGCAAGCGTGCGTGCCTAAAACAAGGCTGCTCAAACCCGCACCCACTAAGAGAAGAACACACGGAGGCCGACGTCCAAGGATCGGCAGCCATCGGTCCCGCTCAATTCCACCTGATCCATCTAACGAGCTCCCACTCCGCGCCTCTCCAGGGACGCATCGTCCACTCCGTGAAGAGAGCTACTCCTTCCTGCAGGAGACGATAGGTGCACAGGTGGCCGTTAGAAGAAGGGAAAGAACGGACCGGTTCGGGGGTCTGGGAACGGCGACCGACCAAACATCTCCAAACCTCGGGACAAAGCCCGACGCCAATCGCAAGCCCCCTTGTCCTCCCTCACGGGTGACGTTTTGTCATCCTGCTTACTTCACTGGCGCTAGACCCAGACACGTAGCACCTCTCAAGTCGAACCTGCCTTCTTGGCAGGTTTGCGATATGCCCTGACAAGTTTTGCTACCTTCGTTCTACTGCTCGGGATAGGGTGCTACGTGGATCGACACAAGTTTTCAGATGGCTTCTTGACGAGGAGGATCAAACTTCGTTTCAGCGATGATATAACCAGGACGCCCCTCTTTTTCCCTGTCGAGTACAGCCCCATGACGGAGCAGCGCTTAGATATTTTTGACCCTTATCTGATAGTCGTGCAAGTGTGAGCGGGAATAATGCTAGCCCGCCTACTAATAAGGAACTCAGACCCTGTTGTGGGATAGATAGAGTATATCCGAATCCAGTTGAGTTCTATGTAGAACGCACGGTCTCTATTCTGAGTTTAGTGCGTGGAACTGGCAGTGCACTTGAAAACATACATAATACCTTATCATGTTCTCCGTGTGTCTTCGGACAAAGGAACGAACTTTTCCTCCAACGCTGGCAGGGCGCCACCTCCAACGGTTTAACCTCGAGCCCACCAGTCCTCCCCCCTCAATCAACGGACCTCCGCGCCAAACAATTGATAACACACCTCTGATAATCCCAGACCCTCTTCTTGGCAGACCCTCCACCAAGATGAACGGCGCGGATCCTCCCGCAATTCGTGGCTTGCAAGACGGCAAAGAGGCCACTTCTTTGAGTCTCCTGCCGCAGGTTATACCAATCCTCGCAGCACGATATGCCACAGGAACCTCTGCCAGCACCGTCCGATTCAACAAAGATGAAGACGAACGGACGGAAGATGATCGACTGTCGTTCTACTTGCCGTTTGACCATACCTGGTCACCTCCACCATTAAACGATCCCGATTGTGATGAGAACTCTCGCTCCTCTCGACACCACAGCAACGCTACTTCCTCCGCCTCTTTCATCTCTCGACTACAGTCATTTGCAACATCTTCGACTTCGGTCAACTCATCGTTCACCAATATCACAGCGTGGTGTTCCACTGCCGCAGCCCCAACCTCTCGCTCTTGCTCGGCATGTCATCGCCGTATTTCTGGCCAATTCGTGCGGGCTCTGGGGACGGTATTTCACTTTGACTGTTTTCGATGTGCTGTAAGTGTCCTCATCTGCGTCCCGAACTCTTGTATGTCTAGCACCAAGGGTTAAGCTCTATCATGATGTTTAGGACTGCAACATCGGAGTAGCTTCAGGATTTTTTCCTCTTCAACGCACAGACGGCGAGTTGCAACCACTTTGTGAGATGGACCATTATAGGAGACGCGACCTCACCTGCGCCAAGTGTAAGCAAGCCTTGAGAGGGAGCTACATTGCAGCTTGCAGTAAGTTGCAGCTCATTATCGAGTCATTGTTCACGAGCTTATGTGAGAGTGTTCTTGTAACCGTCCAGATAAGAAGTTCCACACCGAGCACTTTACCTGTTCCGTGTGCTCTGAATTGCTCAAGCCGCAGGGAGCATGGAATGGAAACGGAGACCTATATTGTCGCCAGCATTACTCAATCTGGTCTGCGACAAAGTGTACTGGGTGCTGTACCGTGGTGGAGAATCCATTCGTCGGGATCGAGCTCGGGCGGGGGAAGCGCTGGCATCGAGAATGCTACCTCCTTAACAAGGTAAGTATCCACTGGCCCTACTACTTTCACCCTCTATCTCACTAATTTCAACAGTTTTGGGATATCAAGCTGGCTGGAAGTGCACTCCAGGGTCATTTGCCTTTGGAATGCGAACCGTATGCTCTGGGAGAAGTCCAATACGGTGCAAGCACTGAGAATGAAAGTCAAATAGGCGCAGAGGCACTTGTCCATCGGATCTGGGATCATCTTTCGAAATACGAGGAGTCCAGTCTGGATTGTCTCTCTGAAATTGCCCTACACGTCGGCAATGGCGTGCATCTGCTAGCGTTACATACAGCGAAGAAGCTCGTCCTCCATATCGAGGTTTTATTTGCCGCCATCGATGAGCTAGAGAGGGCTGGGGCGGAAAGTTTGTCCGGCTCGCAATGATCGTCCGGCTGTACCCTCTAACATCCCGTCCCACAGGTCTATCCCAGAACATATATGCGGAGAACCTATTCCACGCAGCATTTGATCTAATCGAGGCCGTAACGGGAGCCCGGGACTACTCGCCCGCATCAATTTTCGTTCAAATCGGATTTCAACGAGAGCGCTCCGTTCAAGCACTTCAAGCTCTGACACCTAGCTTGGCGTCTCACCACAAAAACCTTATGATTGTCGCTTTGAAAGGCGCACTAAGCTTGAAGCATGAAACTGCGTATGGAAACGCCCTGCTCAGGTTCCTTGACCGTTTACAACGGCTGGCATGGGACAGGGCGAACCCCAGCGCCCACAGACCACTATACGCGTATCCCGCCCCATCCAATATCAGCAGTGTCGACCCTTTCTCTTCAAAAACAGCAGGTTCACTATATACTCTACCTGTCGTCTCCTTTCCGTCGATCCCAGTGGATGGAAGTGTTGCGTATGGGTATCAATCACTGAGCCCGCAGTATACTGGCGATTCTACCGCCAGCCTCGGTTTCACCTGGCGAACAGTCCAAGGCGCCTACGGCAGTCTCGTGTCTGTCCCCCTCCCTAACGACGAGTGCATCGCATGCCTGTCGCCGATCAAAGAAGCTTGCGTTCGTCGCGGGACATACGAGCGATGGCACTCACACTGCTTTGCCTGCGCCACCTGCGGAAAATCAGCCGAAGACATAATCGATGCGCGGGAGGGAAGTGCGCACGAAAATTTGTCGACAATAGATGCATCATCTGAAGTCAGCGAAGCGCGGCCACCAACGAACCTCGCTGACTTCCGCTACGGATACCCCGCCGTGCCACTTGGGGGGCTAGGAATCTACTGCACTGCCCATTTAGGTGTAGAATTGTGGCGCAACAGCAGATTCGAACAGGTCTCTCGACTGGAGCAATATGCCTTCCTTCTGTACACTGCCCTTAGGAGATCAGAAATGATGCCAGTCGGGTATAGAGAGATACGTACAACTACAGGTGAGTAACGTACGATAGTTCCTGCACGGCAAATATATTCCTTTCTAACGCGATGACCTCCTTTCAGCAGAAGTATTCCCTGTGACCCCAGGTCCGCCACTTCAAACTGATACGATCCTCGGACGTCCAGTCGTAGGGTTCCCGCCGCTCGAACCGGTGTACAGTACAATTCTGACACACCCTAGTGGATAGGATACCGTATATATATCTATATACGTGTGTTTATACATATATAATACGATTAACGCCTGATTTTGGTCATTCTAAGCTTTCCAGTAGGGCACCAGCTCAAACCAGCCTGACTACGAGATGGGGCTGGAAGAGTAGACGTGGGTAATACTAAGATGTCTTCGACGAGACAAGGAGTGAATATGCTTGAGAATGAATGGATATTTGCTGCCACTGCACTACTTTTGGCTCAGAGGCATAACAACGTTAACAGACCAGAAAGTATGTGCGATCGACTACAACTCGCGACGAGGCACCTTCACCAAGAAAGCGACTTGATCAGAGTCTATGATCAGCCATATGTTGCCATAAATGGATGTCGCATTCCATTTTACATCGAACTAAGACTGTACATGGTGGTCGTGATTTATGTAACTCACAGGACGTCAACCAGACTCCTCGGCGCTGGTACGAATGGGACATGGTTCCACACCACGTCGTGTAGGCAAGTACATTCCTTGTTCCTTGATGAGAGACTGCGACGAGTCTATAGGAGAGTTCTGAAACTGTGCGAGCGCCGAGTAAGGCTACGACCTTCTCAGCTGGCCTACCTTCCCGGTAAGAATCTCAACGATAACGGATCTCCTAGACCGACGCACTATTGCGCTCAGCTTGCGGTCAAGACTGGCCCAAGCCTTCATTATGACAATCCTCGAAGAGTATCGGTACGAATTTGGCGGTGGGTCGGAAGCATCGGGAGATGGTGCGGATGCTACATGTGAGAGGAAATTAGGACGTGTCGTTTCCGACAGAGCGGTTTAGCTTACGTTCTAGAAGATGACTATCTCTTCGCTTCTGCAACATGAGATCAAGTCTCTGGACTCCGACGTATAGGAGGAATGCATATTGTTCGAGCCGAGAGACAGCAATAAACCCGCCTGGGCAACCCAACGTTGCGTGAGAGGTACAGTAGATTGCAGGAGGAGCTCTGTGGGAGACGCTCCGCCCCACACACGTTATACAAACCTCCGACGGCAACGGCGGTAAACCCGGCCTCCAGCTCATCGATAACCGCGAACAACACTTCGATATGGAGAACCAACTTCTCCGCCGCACGTATGGCATCAATATAAATTTCGTCGCGGACGTTCCGGAGCGTATCAAAGATACAGGCCGCAGCGGACTCCTCGAATCCTGAGAGCTGGGCCCAAATCCGGTAGACCAGAGCTTCTACATTCGTTTGCCTTTCCTTCAAGGTGACCGCATTGTATTCAGCCTCTTCTTGAATATCCGCTGTCGATTCGGAGGACTGAAGGTTTCTTGTCGGTAGCACAGCCAGCGTGACGTTCCAGATCTATGAACGGCGGTGAGTATGCACTAAAAGGAGCATGGGAGGCTTCTTCCTACTTTGTGAATCATATAGCATTCTCTGTGCCAGCACTACTGGACCATATTTTTGTTGACCTGCACGAACTGCTTCAAAATCGCGCAGTCGCAACCGAAACATTTAGTCGCAAAGCGGGTTGAATAGTGGAAGCGACAATATGCGGCTCCGTCATGTTCGAAATACGAGTCCTGCTGCCCGAGCAATGTAGGACACACGGAGCACGTGAAGTGCTCGACGTGGAACTTCTTGTCTGAAGGGTGAGAATGAGGGTGAGGAGGCAACTTGTGCCTAGGGGACGATGCCCCAAGTATGGAGACTTACGTACGGCAAGCGGTAATATAGCTCCCTCGTAGAGCTTGATCACACTTGAAGCAGGCTAGATCAAGCCTCTTGAAATAGTCCCATTCGCAAAGTGGGTGTTGTTTGCCGTCAGGTCCTTCAACAGGGAAGAACTTCGATGCTGTGACGGTTTTGCAATCCTAGAGGGCGATGAAGTTTGGATGATATATTGGGTAATTTGGCGGTCCATAGACCTACATGGCATGTAAAACAGTCCAAGTGAAGTACGGTCCTAGGGCCCGTACAAACTGGTCGCACATAGGTCGTTGACACGCCGAGCAGGAGGTAGAAGTCGGCCCAGCAGCCGTCGAAGACCACTCCCGAATTGAGTTGCTGGTAGTCAAGGAATTGAAAGACGTAGATGAGGTACCAAAAGAATGCTTTAGGGAGAGCAAAAAAGTTAAGGAAGGTTCATCGTCGTGATATCTAAGGGGTGGATGGGCGCCGCTGAATTGCAACGCATCTAATTGTGGACTTGACGGTCGAGATTCCCAAGCGTTCGCGAAAGGGGAGTATAAGGATAGTTCATCGCTGTCCGGCGGTCCTCCATTCCTGTGGAATTCGGCACTCCTATTGCGAGTCAATGCACCGTCGCGTGTTGTGGTGGCCTGCGCCGTTCGGGTGATGGGATTTAATTCTAGACTGCCGTGAATGGCATCGCTGTGAGTGAAGCGAGATTGTTGCTCATCACCGCTGTAAGCCGAGAGAGCCATACTCATGGAGGATAAATTGCAACTGCGTGGCGGGTATGCAAGATATACTGATGATGAAGAGATTTGCGGTGGGCTCATGTCGCTTCTTGGAGGGTCGAGACGATGATGATTCTTATGCGCCCCTAGGTGGGTCCAGCGTGACGATCGGCACTCCATCATTCCACAGGCTGATTCTCGGTCGGATTCTGCTCCTCTCGATACCTTTAGTTGGGTTTGAACTTTGAACGAATGAGCTGGTGGGATTTATCTACTGTCAACGTGCCTGAAAGAAGGCCATCGACGATGTACTGGTCGGGCTCTGTCACAGCTTGGAGATGTTTGGTCAGTCGGACTCTTAAGCCCCTGTGACGCGCTGTTGCGCTTCTTTCCTTCCGACAACCACCTACCCCTCCTTCCTCCGAGGCAGCGCAGTTCTCTTCGTGAAGGAGGTGCTACCTTTCTGGAGAGGTATAAATTGGGTGGTGTCTCAGATGGGTAAGCAGGTGGTTTGGAGGTGAGCTAGGTCGCATGTCTGGACCGTGACACTCGATACTGACGCGCACTCGGATTGCGAAGGGGCTCAGAACGCTGGAATCGGGAGTAGGTTATGCGGTTCATTTATGGAGGTGGGAGACTCGGGTGTTTCGGTTGAACGGCAGGTGCGACGCCCGTCCTCCCAGTCGAGACTGCGATCTGATCTTTGATCCATTACAGATGCTACTACCCAACGCGGAGGTAGGTCAGCAACGATAGGAGAGAATTGTGCGTTGGTGGTTGATGAACGAGGTTCGTCGTAATCCGCCTTTTGTACGCTTGGTCACTTGTCTGACTTCACCTTGGCATCACAGCATACAGCTGCGTGAAACGTTAGTATCGTGCGATCCGAGCAGTCTATGACGAAGAAGATGCGGAGAACTTGAGCATCGACAATTTATAAACGAAGGACGCCCTTGCCTGCGTTGGTGATTAACCCCGGCTGATTCGTGCTTGGGGCGGCAGCTCGCGGCTCGCAGACTTGCTCCGGATCCCGATCTGGTCCAATTCCTAACAGGAGGCTCCTGTCCGATGAAACGGGGCCTTCTTGCGCCAGTCACGACATCCCAGGTAGGCCGCTTCACGAGACTGCGATCGACGCTGACACGAACGCTGACTCGTTGTTAAGGCTATCGATGGGTGCTGTCCGTCGTCGCTGGTACATATGTTTCTCCCAACGGTAGGTTTCGTAGAGGGCTCGGTACCCTCGATGGGTCTGGGTTTGCGGTTCCTTCGAACAGCGCAGTGGGACCGCGTTTGTATCGGGGAGGTTGTCCGCTTACCTTAACAATCCCAGGTGGACCGTTGGCGGAGAGTACGCCGCACGGGCAACCGTGAACCCGAAATCCGTCAGCAATACCTCCGCTATTCTGGGGCTCAAAGTCGTAACGCGGGCCTCCTCGTGGTGAGCCCTGGTAACGTTCTTCAACTCGTTTTGGAAACGGCTAGACCGCGTACGCGCATGTACATAGTTCTATGAATGAAAATGAATTCGTGCTGCTCATACTAAAATATCTCTTCCGGTGGATCCGGTCAAAGTTGCATCGACTCGTTCTGGCGCAAACAGATTGCCGACTTCAGAGGGAAACCCAACCCAATCACTCTTGTAATCACGACTACCTCAAGCAACGGAGCCTCCATCCACATCGCGTCAGCCGGCCTATGGTAAAGTGCCATGACGTCATTGTGTTGGTCATACGCCGCGGAGCTTTGTCGTTGCTTGGTGTTGGAAATTTCCAGGACGTTCGACAGAGTTCCGAGTTTCACCGGCCCCGCTGACCGACAACGTCTCGAGAACGTCACTCCTTCCCTTGGGTTCCACCACTCGCCTAGAAAATCATGGAACAGTCGGACGCCGCGATGGAAGAGTACTTATACCGCGCACAAGTCATGCCCCATCTCCCCAGAACACATCAAACATAACAATATCTCCCCCGCACTTCCACAACACACACCTACTGCAATGTCGTTTTTCTTCCGACCTGCATTCTACCCTGAACATCCCGTCTACTCCTCATCACGATCACCAGTCTCAGATGACGAGGTTTATTACCGCCGGGTCGCCGAGGAACACCAGCGCCGAGCTCAAGCCGCTCTCGCGCTCGCTCAAGAGGAGGAGAGGCGCAGACGCCAGGCTACGGCCCCAAGGTCGTATCACGACGAACCCCATTCCCGACCCGAATATCGTCCCGAGTACATTCCTACCAGACCTCACTATTCATATGGACCCTACGAGTTCCCGTTCGACTCCTATGAACCTCAACACCCCCCTCGATATGAACATTTACCTGATGTAGCCCAACGCTCATCATCAGCTTATCCTCGTTCGCACGAGCAGGCCATGCG
>WSUI01001262.1:0-10164 GCA_019633595.1 Tulasnella sp. UAMH 9824 | reverse complement strand
CGGCCTGTTTACAGGACCGAACTCCATAACGACCTCCCGGATTCTCCGCCGATGTCTCGGTCCTCCTCTCCGCTTCCGGGAACTGGACGCAAGTCGTTGCGCCCCCGAATCGGCTTCGTCCCCGGGACCACCAGGTGCTCGCCTCACAATTCAGTCGTTCTGTCCGTGCAAGACCTACCTCCGTATCTCGAGAAAGTACTTCTTGCGCTTGGTCTCCATGCAGAGGCGAGGACGTCGTTCATCACGTGAGTCCTTCGTGCTGGGACCCTTGTTTACCATTTTGGTCTAATTCCGCAACGCGAACCCAACGCAGATACTGGCTGCCATCATTCCTCAAGCATGAACACCTCGCGCTCCGTTTCGTCCCGCAAGTCGACTATGAGGCGTCAGCCCCACTCGATATCGAACCTAAACCTGACGTTGTTACCAGAGTGTTCATGCTGTTCGAAGGCATCCCGAGCGATCGCTTAGCTGACTGGGAAGAAGCTCGTCGGCGCTTTTCGGCGGATGTCAACATGTGGAAGGGGATCGTTGGCGTCGAAGATGCTCGTCAGAGTGATCCGAGCCTTTTCCGAGTTTTGGAGTGGGGAGGCATGGAAGTTCGATGAGGAGACGAAGGACCTGTCTGCTATTTATATCAGTGCGTCATCTGAGGCTGCTGTGCCACTCTACACGGTGCGGGATTCTGCAGGTGGAGCATGTACGGCGGGGGGAGGCATGGAAGTTCGATGAATGAAGAAGGAACCGTCTACTATTTATGTGATGCTTCATCTGAACTCGCTCTAGGAAACTCCGTGGTACGTTTGGAGGAGTGAGATATAAGATATAATGTTATTGTACAACGCGATCGTATGTTAGGGCATTCCCCAACGTGTACCGGAGTGGCGAGGCCGGTGCCTCGGGCTCGCCGTCGTGCGAGACCCAGGTGCAACCGGGCTGAGCGTGAGGGGGAGTACACCCAAAGCAACCCCCCCTCATGGGTTGGTACTCGTCAGGGATGGTTGGTGGGTTAGAACAGTGACCGACGATGAGGTGACGAGGTTCTGTGTCGAGTGATCGGGACAATGGATAATGGTGAAGAGAAGAGATTTTGGGAACAACAGGATTCGTGCAAGTCCACTCCCCTATATCTGCGAGCCGACGCATCTGCTCCGCCGCAGATGCTCGCACTTCCAGGGCATGAGTATCGGGTCTCAGTATTTGTGTGCGCTATCAAATAGGCACTCACTGTCCACAGCGCTCTTCGGAGCTGTAAATTTATTTCGAATGTCTCTTAATGGTACTCGCGACGAGAGCTGAGTATGGACAATTGACGGAACAAATATCGTCCAAGGTTGGCTGTGAGAGGCCATTCGGCAGAGAAGATAGCAGGAGGTACTGGGTGAAGGCGAGAGAATGCCCCTGCATTTCTCCCTTACCCTCGAAGTATTAGTTGGAGTATAGATATCAGTTCAATTTGTAGTTCCAATTAAATACAATTGAAATTTAGTTACCCTCCTGGGCTCACGTCCTCCCCTCTCCCAGAAATCTCTAACAAAATTCGCTATTTATAACGCGAGGCCAAGGTATCAGGTTCTGGAGGCTTTCTTCAGTACATTATGACGCAGAATCGAGCCGAGAGTAGATTGACCAGGTACGGGATGGTGTGGCGCTGTTTATGTGCAAGTGCAATTCCCAGATCCTACGTTATAACCTGAACCGTTTTGCGCAAACCGCATCTCGCTTCAAACCAAACCTTTACGTTGGCGCTCCAATCTCATCTAGTTCCAATAGTCAAATCAGATATAAGTAAACATGCTTCTTTCTCATAGACCCGAGACTTTAGACGTCGTTTCCTTCGGCTACGACCGCAGAACGGTTGAGTCTACCCGTCCGGGAACTCATGAAGTGAGGCGACGGCTTTTCTTCCTCGATCTGCTTGAGCGGCTGACTCAAAATCCTCTCAGGATACATTAAATCTAGCAAAGACGACATGGGCTGCTCTAAAAGCGATACCGCCCAAAAGGCTGTACATTTCTGCCCGTGTACTTGATCATCCGGGAGAAGCCGCCGTTGAGATTACTCCGGACGCTGGGGGACTCGGTACCAACGGGGTCAAGGACTTTACTGTTGGAATCGTAGACGAGGAAGAAAAGCTTGAAGAAGCAGAAGTAGTGATAAAAGAAGAGGAGGAAGAGATAGCGGTCCCAATGCCGCTGCGGGCGTTACCCTTTGATACACAACTTGGTACAACAAGTCATTCGAGAGCGCCCCCACTCGTTACTAACGAGATCAAGGAATTTACTGTCGGGATGGTAGACGAGGAAGTAAAGTGTGAAGAAGCGGAAGCAGTCAAAACGGAAGAGGAGGAAGATTTGGTAGTCCCGATGCCCCGAAAACCGCTGTGGTCGTTACCCTCTGATACACAACCCGGTGTTGCGGGTCATTCGAGAGCGCTCCCACTCGTTACCAACAGGTTCAAGAAATTTACTGAAGATTTGGCAGTCCCAATGGCCCTGAAAACGCTGAGGTCGTCACCCTTCGATACACAACCCCCTCGAGCAGGTCATTCGCGAGCGCCCCCACTCGTTACCAACAGGTTCAAGGAGTTTAATGAAGATTTGGCAGTCCCAATGCACTTGAAACCGCTGTGGTCGCCACCTTTCGATACACAACCCCGTCGAGCAGGTCATTCGAGAGCGGCCCCACTCTTAACCAACTGGTTCAAGTAATTTACTGAAGATTTGGCAGCCCCTATGCCCCCAAAATCGCGGTGGTCGTCATCTTTCGATACACAACCCCGTACAGCAAGTCATTCGAGAGCACCCCAAATTTTTGGTACGTCTCGCTCCATGCCGCACTAGCTTATGAAAGATCTGACGGAATGTTAGGATCGGAGGACCGTGAATTCCAGGTCTTTGTGAGAACACTGACGGGGAAAACCATTACCCTTCAAGTTCGTCCTTCCGACGATATCTACATGCTGAAGACGAAAATAGAAGACAAAGATGGAATGCGTCCAGACTACCAAAGGCTGATTCACCGAGGGAGGCAACTTGAAGACGGTAGGACGGTAGCCGACTATTCAATCGGAAAGGAAGAAACCATCCACTTGGTCGTCAGACTTCCAGGTGCGGGCATTTATGGCGGAGCAGATGCGTCCGCGAGCGGAGATAGCGGAGCGAGCTCACACCAATCGCGTCGTTCCGAGATCTGTTCTCTTCACCATTAGTCGAACTCAATTCTGTGTTTTTGTTGTGTTTCTCGTTGTGTTTTTTCGGGGCCCAACTCCTGGTTCCCTCAATCAAAGGTTATCCCACACCCATTCTTGCGAGTAATTCCTCGAAACGACCCGCACCCTAGAGCTGTGTTTTTGCGGTGCTTTTTCCATCCTCCAGTCTTCCTCCATATACCACGGCTTCTAAATCAAACATTTCTACGTCTCACACTGTATCGCCCGGCGCCCATGGCCCCTAGCCCCCATCTTGCGCACTGGGAAAACTCTTTGAATCCACCACTACTAATTAGGGAGATTATTCTGGCGATCATAATGTAAGAAAATAGGTCGAGAATAGCTATACATAGAGAGAAGCGTATCCGGCAGAGCAGAAAGTCAAGTGAGGCGAAACACAACACGCTCAATTCTGGACCCTGAAATCTTCGAGATACCGGGACGTGTAAGGTTCTTGCGCGGAAAAAAAGTCGCAAAGTCGCAAACCATAATTGAGCGTCACTGTTATCCGTGGTCCCAAACACTCATCACGCGACCTCACCGTCCGATTACCGGTCTTCTTCAACCTAATAACCACCCCCCGACAAGTACCAGCTAGTGAGAGGGGGTGCTTTGGATGAAGTCCCCTTACGCTCAGTCCCGTTTGCACCCGGCCCTGACACGATGACAAGTACGAAGCGCCGGCTTCCTCACTCCGGTACGCGTAAACAGATGAGCGCCCACCTCTCGTTCCCCAAAGGAGATTTTATGCCGTGTACCCCCTGAAAATCAATGGTTAATTCAAAGAGGGGATGTCCTTTCGGGGCACCAAGTGGGACGTCGTCGCTTACCGAAGTGGAATGATGATGACCGTGGAGGGAAGTCGCCTATATTTTCAGGGAGGCAGAGTTGGTTGGATACCGTGTGTCCGCGATGCAGTTGCACGGGTCTCTGTAGGGCCGAATCTCCGAACAAGCTGTCGGAGTCTCCGCCAATGTCACGGTCTTCCTCTCTGCTTACAGAAGTTAGGTCCGAGGCGTTACGCCCTCGTGCACCGGCTTCATACTTGGTCACACGGGGTGCCCGCTGCACGATTCAGTCGTCTTGTCTGTGCATAACGTACCTCGATATCTTGAGGAAGCACTCTTACACTTGGCCCCCACATCGAGGCGAGGACGTCGTTAACTTCATTACTTGAGTCCTTTGCGCTCGAACCCTTGTTTACCGTTTCGTCTAACCTCGGCATTGGAAACTCGACGCAGGTATTGGTTTCCCTCTTCCCTCAAGCAAGAACACCTTGCGCTCCGTTTCCTCCCACAAGTCGACAACAAGGCTTCCTCGTCCTTCGATATTAATCCAAAACCTGACGTAATCATGAGTTTCACCCATCTGATCTTCGAGGATGCACAGAGGACCACAATTTGGTCTCTTTTTATCTCTCCTTTCGGATAATCACTCCGATTGAATGCGTCAAAACCAAATGGCTAGCTGGCAGCCGTGGGCACTTTGTCTTGACCTGTTTATGTAGAAGTAAGCCCCCGACTAGCAACACCCCCTCTAGACGTCCCGCTTGTATATTTTGCTTTTATCGTCGAGGATTCATGCAGCATGCCTCCGTCGCGTAGCCAGAGTTCAGCGCTCGCATTCTTTGCATAAAAACGTCGAAAGATTGTTCTTGCTCACCCCGCAACGCATGAAGTAGGATGGCTACCTCCTTTTGACGCCCACATACGAAACTGGTTTAATAGCGCTTCATAATGCTCTAACCCTAGAAAAGAGTATATATTGCACTCTCAAGGGCGTGTCGCCCGGGAAAATCGACATTTGGACCCGATTAGAAAATGAGCTCGCGTCAAAAGCCTGGGTTGCAGTCACCAAAGGAGTCAAGCACTATACGGTAGACGTCCTCCAAGACAAATTAAAGGAGAAAGAGATAAAAGTGTGGATAGAAAAAGAAGACGAAGACGAAGACGAAGTGAAGATGCACTTTCATAGAGTGCAGGAATGGAGGTTCGATGAATGAACGACAGAGTTGCCTGTTTCACGCGATTGGGCCATTTGCAATAGCGCGTGTGCTCAGTATGATGTTCATCACTGTCAAAGCGTACTTTGGAGCTCCGAAGATCATTCGAATGTCGTTTGCATGCTTTGTTCAAAGCTCCTTTGTCGAACAGTCGCTCCATATCGATCGCGACCGGAGTCCATGGCTTGATCGTGGACCGTGGGTGCCTTGTGATGACCCGTTTTGTGCAAGTGAATATTGCAATTTCGACCAGCCACAACCCCCCCCCCCGGGAACGTCGCGCTTTATACTGTGCTTTTACCGTCAAGGATTAAGGGACCATGCCTCCATCGCGTAGCTCTGAGACTTCAAGCCTCGTCTTCTTCACCTACAAACGTAGAAAGGTTGTCTTCGCCCGTCCTGCAACGCACGAAGTGAGGTGGCGACCCCTTTACGGCTCCCACTTGTGCGACTAATCAAATGGCATTCCAGGATGCGCTGAATCTAGCAAAGAGGACATTTCCTGCTCTAAAAGCGGTACCGCCCGGGAAAGTCGTCATTTGGGCCAGGTTAACCAACGGCCGAGAAGAATGGGTCCCCCCAGAAGCATGGCTAACAATCGCCAGCGGAGCCAAACACTTCACTGTAGAAATTCTCGAAGACAAGGTAAAGGAAGAAGAAATAACCGTGAAGATAGAGAAAAAAGAAGACGACGAAGTAAAGATACCTTTCCATACACTGCAGACGTCGAGATCGTCTGCGGGGGTTCCTACAACTAGCCAATCAACTGTCTCTCCCGCGAGTGGTGCGTCCGACACTATACCCTGAGTACTTGACGACAGCTTAGCTGATAGCGCTCAAGAAATCTGGGTCTATGCTAAGACTTTGACCGGGAAAACAATCATCATCAACGGACTCCAGCCTTCCGATAGTGTTTACCGGCTAAAAACCAAAATAGAACATCTGGAAGGAATACCTGTTTCCCAACAGAGGCTCTACTTGAAAGCAGTACTACTCGAAGATAGTGGGACATTAGCCGGTCTTTCCATCACAAGTGGAACTGCCCTTTTCCTCTACTTGCGACTTCGAGGAGGCAAACCCGTAATTTATTTGTACCCGCCTGTCTCTATTAACGCCAAAGTACGCCTGTCTCTTGTACCTCAATGGAAATTTTCCGCTGTCTACCCCCAGCCATCGGAAGGATCCCTCAAGGCCGGCAAGTCGACCCAGGCTGTCGAATGGGAGGTCTTTGTAGACCCAAGTGGAATGATAAGCGCGAAGGGAGCTTTTACCGAAGTGGCTTATCTGTTCTGGGAGGCAGAGTGAGTCAGGAGCCATACTAGGAACTCGCTATATCTCACCGGCTTGTAGAACCGAAGCCTCAGACAACCTCCCCGACTCTCCACCAGCGTCTCCTTTCTCGCTTCCAGATACTGATCATACGAAGGGGTTGCATGTTCATGCAAGCTTCATACCCGGCACTACCAGATGCTCGCCCGCCGATTCAGTCGTTCTGCCAGTCCAAGAAGTGCCACCGTATCTTGAGAAGACTCTTCTTGATCTCGGCCTCCATACCGAGGCCCGGACGTCTTTCATCACGTGAGACTTCATAACGCTCAAAGTTTTGTTGACAATCGCGACTAAAGCTACATTGGGACCTCAATGCAGTTATTGGCTACCATCCCTCCTCCAGCACGAGCACCTTGCGCTCCGCTTCATCCCTCAAGTTGATTTTGAGGCCGCCGCACCACTCGAAATTGATCCGAAACCTGACGTCGTCACGAGGGTCTTCATGTTGTTCCAAGGCATTCCAACGGATCGTTTGACGGATTGGGAAGAAGCCCGTAGACGCTCTTTGACCGATGTCGGTTTTTGGAAAGGAGTCGTTGGAGTCGAAGCGACACGGCAAAGTGATAAAGATCTCTTCCGAGTTTTGGAATGGGGAGGCATGGAAGTTCGATGAAGGAATAACAGACTGATTTGTTGGTGTGTCATGTGATTACGTCACCTGGCATGCACTTTGGGTCTCAATATTATGTTCGTGATGATCAACGGTGAACCAAATTAATGTCAAAAGCGCACTTGGGATCTCTAATTATTATCCGAATACCGGTGCTCCGAGTATTACTGGCGCCCGATGTAGACTCAGTTTGGGCTCTTGAGGGAACAAATCGTACATGGTTTGCTGTGTGTGGCCATCCTGCGCAGCCATAAGTATGCGATTTATTGCATGTGACCGATCTGTCCATCATAGGTGAGTGCTTCGCCGCTGCGTTCTCCTGCAGAATCGAGCCCGGCGTGGCTTGCTTCCGCTCAGGTACGGGACGTGTGTGGCGTTGTTTACGTACAAGTGCACTTCCCAGATCTAACGTACGCGTTCTAATCTGGACCACCCGCGCAAACCGCAACTTGACGTTAGACGCTCAAATCTAGTTCGCCGATCGCCAAGGCATAGCTAAACATGCCTCCCTCTCGTAGCTCCGGATCCAAGAGTTCGGACGTCGTCTTTTTCACGTACAGGTGTAGGAAAGTCGTATTCGCTCGCCCGGGTACTTATGAAGTGCGCCCTTCGTTCCTTGGTCTGCTTGCATGGTTAACTCAAAAGCTCGTCTCAGGACGCTGTAAATCTAGTAAAGAAGACATGGACTCCTCTGAAAGCGATAACGCCCGAAAGGCTCTGCATTTCCGCCCGTTTACCTGGCCATGCAGAGGAGGGCGTCGTGGAGATTGCTCCAGACGCCTGGCAGCTAGCTACCAACGGGGTCAAACAATTTACCGTTGGGATCGTAGACGAAGACGGAAGCGCAGACGAGGATGTAAAGCGTGAAGAAGCAACAGTTGTGAAGAAAGAGGAGGAAGAAGATATGCCGGCCCCGAAGGCACTTCAACCGCTGCGGTCGTTGCCCTTTGATACACCACCCAGTACAGCAGGTCATTCGAGATTGCCCCACACTCTTGGTTCGTCTAGGTTCATGATACACGAATTTCTAAGGCTTCTGACAGCACACTAGGGTCGGGAAGCCGGGCATTCTCGGTCTTTGTTCAGTCGAGGACGGGGAAGGTCTACCGTATAACCGACCTTCATTCTACAGACAATATCCACAGCGTGAAGAGAAAACTTGAAGACGCATCAGCGGTACCCGTAGGCCAACAAAGGCTCATTTTCGGTGGGAAACAACTCGAAGACAATCGGACTTTAGCCGACTGCTCCATTACAAGCCGTTCGACCCTTTATTTGGTCCTTCGGTTAAGAGGTGGAAAACCCGTCATCTATCTGTTCCCTCATACGCACATGAGCGTCAAAGTTCAGCTGTCGCTCGTCCCTCAATGGAGCTTTTCCGCCGTGTACCCCAAGCCAATCGAAGGTTCCTTCAGGGAAGGTAAGTCATCTCAAACCGCAGAATGGGACGTCATCGCCAGCCCAACCGGAATGATGACCGTCGAAGGAAGTACTGCGGAAGTCGCCTATCTTTTCTGGGAGGCGGAGTACGTCTAATATCGTCTGTCCGCTACTCATTCCTCGCTAAAGTTGCACATTTTCTCTGTAGGACCGAGTCGTCAAACGATCTCCCGGAGTCTCCGCCAATGTCCCGTTCTCCCTCTCCGCTTCCCGAAGTTAGGCCCGAACTGTTACGCCCCCGTGCCGGTTTCATACCTGGTCACAGCAAGTGCTCACCCCACGATTCGGTCGTTCTGTCTGTGCATAGCGTACCTCTGTATCTCGAGAAAGCACTTCTTGCGCTGGGCCTCCACACCGAGGCGAGGACGTCGTTTATTACGTGAGATGTTTTTTTTTGCGCTTGGACCTTGTTATCATTTCGCTAAGCTCGTTAATGGGACTCAACGCAGGTATTGGCTTCCTTCACTCCTTAAGCACGAAAACCTCGCGCTCCGCTTCGTCTCACAAGCGGACTATGAGGCTGCTGCACCGCTCAATATTACCCCCAAACCCGATATCATCACCAGGGTTTTCATGCTATTCGAAGGCATTCCGACTGATAAAATGGCTGACTGGGAAGAAGCTCGTCAGCGCTCTTTGGTGGATGCCACCATGTGGAAAGGGATCGTCGGCGTCGAAGAAACACGCCAAAGTGAACAAAATCTTTTCCGAGTGTTGGAGTGGGGAGGCATGGAAGTTCAATAAGGAGTTTAGCAGCATGTTTTTGGTTTGGTTAGACCAACGAATAGGCACATCCGTGATCTGAACACTTCCTATGTCGCTGTTCGGGGGTCGCCGACGATAGCCTATTCAGTCGAGTTATGCACTATATTTGTGTAGGAATTGTATGCAAAGACCTCATCTCTTCGTGCTTGCATCCTCACGCGGAAACGGGCCCCGCGTTTTTTCGTTGCGTATCCCTAGGTTCACGCGTAAGCCCCTGCTCCGGAGGCGGAGCAGCTTCGCTAGAAGGGGCTTAGGACAAGGTGCGCGCGTCGAGGGGGTCACTTTCACACCGGTTTCCTCTGTCACCACCACCTCAATCTACGTCAATCAGTTAATAGAAACTGTAGCCAATAAGCTTAATAGCTCCTATGTAAGAGATGAAGGTGAAAGGTGAAATATAATGTCGATAGCAGTGCACCAAGACGTCGCCAACCCGGCCGTCCGAATTTCCGTAATAGCCTTTCCCCCTCTCACAACAACTAGGGGGAGAGCTCGGACTTCGATAGATTAGAATACTCTGTACCTCCATGCCAATTTTTGTGGCTCAAAAATAATTATCGGGGAAAATGTTACGGATATAATAGCTTCGGGGGTGAACGCCACATTGTACTCCCACGCTGGCGAGGAGCCCCCTGAGACTACGACGACCCCACTTTCCTCGATGGCCGACGCAAAGCTCGACGACGACGATGAGTTCTGCACTCTCTACTACCGGAAGATGTCAAAACGGCATGCCTTGACCCCAAGAACAATGGTCACGCTCGAGAGCTTTGAGCGGCGTCACAACAATACAGACGCGCTTTTTTC
>WSUI01001260.1:0-10186 GCA_019633595.1 Tulasnella sp. UAMH 9824 | reverse complement strand
CGCCGAGTCCGCCTCGCAGCAACTCAACTGCAAGCTTCCTTGTGGTCAATCCCTCGGCTTCAGTCCAGCCTACGATTCTACTTGAATGAGGCCGCTGGAACGACCGAAGTGGAACAAAACCTCGGGGCGTGGTGCATGGCCGCCTTCGACGTCGATCGAATGGTCTCCATGAGGGCGAAGCCATCTTGGGACAACTTCGTTAAATCACAAACTGCACCGTCGGAGGGCATCTCTTCCGGTCCTACCTCCACCATTCCGTTCGTCGCGTCCTTCATCCAGCTAGCACTCATCGCGCCCAACACTGTCCACCAGTCTCTCAACCCACCCGCCCCTGAAGCTCCTGCCATCATTTCACGAAGCCAGAAAAGTGGAAAGTCCACTCCGCGAATCGCCCCCAAGGCTCCTCCGAAGTCTATCACCGAACCGGATCCAGATGAGGAGAAAGAAGCCGACCGGAACGCCCGTTACAGAGTAGGCGCGCTTGGCGCTCTGACCTGGCTTCTAGGTTGGGTTCGACTTCTTGCACGTTGACAAAAACAACACTGACATGTCGAATCCTATAGATTACGTGCAATTACCGGAGTCGCCACCCCCTGCGCCAGTGGAATCTGATGCTGAAGCGGAACCGCGCCTTCCAGACCCGCTAACCGGAGTCGTAGACAACATATTCGACATGCTCCACGACTTCTCATTCTGGTCTTGCCTTCACTCGGGTACTCGACCACCTTGGTTGGAAGCGGAAGCGGGTGTCTCTCAGCAAGGCGCTTTCGGATCGGGGCAACCGGCTGTTCGGAAATCTGCATGGGCCTTGATTCCCATCCTAGTCCGCAAGTGGGGAGGTAAATCGGCACTTATTTTATTTCACGATCTGCTATTAACTTTCCCGCAATAGCGAGACTTCAGTCGTGCCTTCCTGTGATATCGGCAGCCATTCTCCGTTCGGCGTGGATTGAATCGGACCATGGCGTGAGGATAGCCATGTTCGAACCGCTACTAATATTCTTGAAGGGTAAAATGACCGTTTTTCTACCACTTTATATCTCGCTAAGTTACATTGTTATTCATATTCCAGCTTATCCTTCAAGTTGGATGCTTGCGGACCCCACCTACCGTCCTGCGAACAAAGGAAAGGGGCGTCAGGCCGACGCGGCAGAGTCAAGTGGCGACGAGTCCGAAGTTGATGACAAACAACAAGCCTCGTCTGGTCCCAGGGCAAACATAGCTTACACGGAGTTCTTGGACTTCCTCAAGCTTGGCTGTGGAGGTTCGCCAGTGCAAGGATATCCTGTCCTTCTCGTTGCGCTGTCTACCATTCCCGAGGAGGTTCGTCGACGTCGTATCTGTGTGTTCAGAAGAAGAAAGACTAATGCCGTATGTCTTAGATCCTCCCACTCACGAAAGATGCGTTGTCCAACTTTTTCAGTTCGTTGTGGGCGGCCGTAGACGGACGTGCTCTGAGCGCCCTCGACAAGTCGGGGACCGCGACCGCGTTCATTTCATCGCTCTTCGAGTGCACCGTTTACCTGGTCGGACGAATACAGAGGGCTCAACAAACTAACGACACGGGCGGGAGTGGAGTTGCGGATCTTGCACGCGAGCTGGCACGTCAGCAAGTGGCTGAGACCTGGGACGCCGTGGAAAGTGGTCGACTTGTTACCAAAGAGGAAGATGCCGGCGGTCGGCTGGCACAATTCCTCGTCCGACTGGGAAAATTCCATGTGGGTGCGTCCTTCTGGCGCATCGGGAACTCGGGAACGCTAACTGAGCGGTACCAACTTGACTTCAGGTTTATCGAAAGCTGCATCAGAACCAATATGCTCAGAGACTTTCAAGCATGTATCGGAGATCAGCGACCAGACGCGCGCACTCGTTTGGAAGGACGTGGATATTCTCGCTGCATTCGCGGCCGCACTCCCACCAGAAGAAGCGGTGCTGAAGAATGCTGTTAAGGAAACTGTGGATTCTATGATCAAATGGAGCTCCGAACGACTAAAGACCCAGGACACGGGGTCGGACAGCGCTTTCACCGACGTCGTCGACCTACTCTCTCCAATCATTCGAAAGTTCGGTCCTATTCTGAAGCAAGATATCTCGGAGAACTCGGTAATTTTCTGAGTTGAATCAAAGATAGATCCCTCTTGGCTTAGACTCGGCATGCTTACAGGTCTTGGAAACGACGATTTTCTCCTCCATCGATCACGTGGTGCGAACGCTCCCGCCAAGCTCTTCCGTCGACTTCCTTCTATCCTCGCTAAACATCTGGACCGGCAACGATAAACGCGAACGTCTATGGGGTCAAGTGCTTGGAGTGCTTGGATCACCGGAGTGCCCCAAGCAGCAGTCAACTGCCGTGTTATCCAAGCTTCTTGAGCCAAGGAAGGAAACGCTCCCTCCATGTGGTGGAAGCGATGGCCTAACCAGTCTTGTCGAATCCTTGCTACAAAGCGTGCTTACGAATGGTGATACGGAGAGCTCAACTCTTTTAGGCAAGATGCTTGCGGCGTCCGGTGCGGAGACTTGCCACTTCCCTGTTTGGCTGTGACTGACTTTCGTCGCCTGTAGAACACTTTATTCCCCTCTCAGTAGCCCAAGGATCCGTCGAACGCGCTACTTCAGCTGCCGTACAAGCGATTCCGCCTCTCCTCCACCAAGATGCGCAATCCCCAGGTTCATTACGTGGCACCTTGCAAACCCTGTCGCCCCTTTTCGCAGCCAAATCATCGCTCATCGAAGGATTGACCACTTTGGCCGACCTGATTGTCAACGTGCTGGTTTTGGCTTATATCCTATCTCTCGTTGAGGACGGAGACGATACGCTCGACGAGTGTGTCTTAGTGGCGCGGACTATTTCGAAATCCTGGGGGCAAATGTCTTGCCCCGAGCAATCACGAGTACGGGAGGGCTTTTTGAACGTCGCCCACTCAACCATGCAAGATGTTAGAGCACGTCTTGAGTGAGTACTGAGCGCGAACCGCGTGTCATAGCACCTGACGCGACTTTCTGTTAGGAGCACAACTGTCGTGGACGCTCTGAGTGCCCCGGACCTCCTCGAGATGCTTCAAGTGGCCACTTTCGACGCCGACGTCGTTCTCCCACCCATATCCACACTCGAAAGACTCCATTCGACCGCGGACCTTAGCTACATCGATACCCCTCTGGCACTATTCGACCCTGCTATCAAGCAAACACCTGGTCCCGTTACCTACGATAGAGATGGTCTTTCCGAATACGGGCGCGTTTTGGCCGCGTTGTTGGAGATGTTCAAGTGGGATCGGCAGGTTCTGGGTCGTCATCCCGAGATGCTCGGGTACCTCCTGCTTCTCGAATGCGCGGCGGAAGATTTGACGCTGGACCCAGAAGAACCCAATGCTATATTCGGACCGACCGTGGATAGGACCTTCGTGACATCCCTAGAAGAGGATATTTCAATGGCCATTACCTACGTCTTCTCTTCGGCAGTAACAAGTCTATCAACCAATTGGCATCAGCAAATTTGCTCCTCTTTGAAGACCAATGCTCCGGCGCCAGATGATGCAATCCTAAGCCAAGTAGTTAGCAAGGCCTTCCATGGTGCCACTAGTACGGAAAACAAAGGTGTACGGGACCTTCGGATCTTTAGGAAGGTGCTAGCTCAGGTTATCAAGACGGGAGACATCACAGCAGCCGAGGCAGACCAATGGATTTTGCTCTCCGACAGCATCCGAAAGCAAGGTGAGTCTCGTTTGGCATATAATCATTCTGATACGCTAAACCGGCGACCTATTAGCTCCTCAAACATCGCTTTCTATTGCATTGACCATCGCTCAGGCAGGTGCGGAGTGCACGCGCCTTGATCGCCTCCGAAATGAGCTTGCCAGCAATCTTTCCGGCATTCCTCCACCCCGCGCGAGCACCGAAGGTCTCCGCCTCCTTCGCCATTTGGTGGCGTCAGCACCTTTACCGGACTCTGAGGGTGTGTATCTACCTCCTCAAAGAGCTGTGTTCTTGCTGCAGGCTCTACAAAAATGGGTCGCGAGCGATGAGGAGCTTGACGAGGAGATCGATAGCCTTTTGGTACAACTTTGTTCGGGACTGGCACCAATACTCCTTACTGTCCCTGGATCCCATTGGGACTTTATATTTGACCTCATGGAGTCAAATCTCGAGGTAAACCACATACCCCTTATGGTCGAATGAGACTGACGGGTCATTCTCCTTAGGCATCATCCATAAATGACAAAGCAACATACGTCGGTTTGATGCGAACGCTGAATTTGATCTCTACGGTCGATGACCTCGCTTCAAACAACAAATCGTTCCGTACCACATGGCTGGAGAGACGATCAGGAGTTATGGAGGCATTTGCCGAGAGGCTCTTGGAGAAGCCTGGTCAGCCACCTCTAATCTCACCCAAATAACCCGATCCTGAACTATTCTTCTTAGAAAAAGCTCAAACCTTAGGTCTTCACCAACAGCTCTTACTACAACTGCTCATCGTAGCACGAAGCCTCCAGATCTCTATTGACGACGATAAAGGATTCGCAACCGTAGGTGGCTCGAGTATCTTATTGCACAATACTAATTTGCACGCGTCGCTTAGCTTCTTCCACTTCTGCTCAATCCTTCCTTCGAGATTCAGCTGGAAGCGTACCAATTGCTTGCGCCCCTCACCGCCAAACGAAACGAGAGGATCGTCGTTGATGCAGCTGTTGAAAGCGATCAGTTCACGCCGCCTGAGCTACCAAGTCAACTCTTGGAAATTCTAAAGGGCGTAAGTCTTGCCGATGACGACGAAGACTTGGCAGATGTAAGAATAGCCTTTACTTGCCGCGATTCAACTTGCTGACGCCGTGCGAAGAGGGGATTGGCCCTGTTCTTGCCTTGGCTGCTTACCCTAGACTTTTTCGAGGATATCGTAAGCTTCGCGCTTCGATTTCCTTTGGTTGTAGCTGACTTCACGTTACCCTAAGTCCATCAAAGTCAAGAACGGTTATACTGACCATCTCATCACCGCCGGACTCGTCGAAACACGCCTCATTCCTATAATAATCTCGTCTCTCGACCTCAAAGGCCCTAACAAACCGTTCCCTATTGAGATGTGGGCAGTCGACGAATTCTATCTCGATAGTAAGCCACGCGTTTTCTTCCTAATCCGGGGTTACTAAAGGTTCGGTCTTCTCTAGTGCTTGACAGCTCTCTTCCTACTCGCTTCCGAGTCCTGGCAGCTCACCTCTTCTATCGCACCCTGACGGTCATCCCCGCCGCGACTCGATCGTGGTTCCAAGATCTGAAGGACCGGCGTTTGGCGGAGGCTATTTCGCAGTACACTGGCCGGTGGTTCACGCCAATGATCACCGAGCAAGAACTGTCCCGACTGAAGGAACCTAGCGCTGCTGAAGAGTTCTCGGATGAAAACTTTTCTCTTAAGGTGCACGCGGGTGTGCGTGAGGTTTCAGCCATTTACACCATCGACGATCAGCAAATGAATATTCGAGTCGCATTCCCCGCGGATTACCCGCTTCGAAACATTAACGTGGAAGGTGGCCAACAGCTGGGCATTCCATCAAATAAGTGGAAGGCATGGCTGCTGAACGTGCAGATGGTCGCAAATCAAGTATGTCTTCTGGCCACTTCCAAGGATTATGTTATGCCTGACTTTTTTTCTCAGACGGGTTCTTTGGTGGACGCTCTGGCATTATGGAAGAAGAATATATCTCTCCATTTCGAGGGACAAGTCGAATGTGCCATTTGCTACTCGTAAGTCCCCCGCAACTCGGACCTCACACCTAGCCGCTTATTGACTTGAAACTTTGCAGAGTGATAAGCGTGACCGATCGCAGTCTTCCGAAGAAGCCATGTCAGACATGCAACAATAGATTCCACAGTAGCTGTCTTTACAAGGTAAATTACTTAGCCGCCCTCGGCATTTCCGATCCACTGATGTTACGCGTTTAGTGGTTCAAAACAAGTCACAACTCCACTTGCCCTCTTTGCCGTTCAAACATTCTTTAGATTACAGTCATATCTCCATTTTTTGCTTAATGCATGACATATTCCACGGGTAGCGGCTCTCCGAGAACTCCTGCAATGAGGTTTCGTGCGGCGAGGTCGGCCATAGCAGCTCGCGTTTCAGTTGTGGCAGATCCAATGTGAGGAAGAACGGTTGCGCGGGGCGATTTCACCAGGGGGTGTTCGGTCGTGATATTCGGCTCCCCTTCAACGACATCGAGCCCTGCTGCATATAGCCAACCCTTGTCAAGTGCGTCTGCCAACGCGTCCGAGTCCACCAGGGTGCCTCGTCCGGGGTTTACCAAAATGGCGGTCTTCTTCATCTTCTGAAGGAATGGAGTGCTGATTATGTGCTTCGTGCTGTCGCCACCTGTCATCATGGTATCAAGGTAAGATTGAATTTTCACGACGTCCAGTAGAGACAAATGGTAAAGACGAAACCTACCCGGGGCGAGAATAAAGACGACATCGCTCTCCGCTGCTAGCTCGTCCAAGTTGACCCTCTTCAGCTGTTTCAACTGACCGAAAGCCGCATACTGTTCGACGAACGCTGTATCCTCGCCCTCAGTCCTGCGTCCGCGGCCGGAGTCTGTATAGATGGCATGCGTGACGCCGAACGGAATCAATCTCCTTAAGGTCGCTTGTGAAATGCGGCCAAATCCAAGAAACCCGGCTGTGAATGACTTGTTCGTGGGCCCAGGTCCAAGTTGTGGGCCACAGAAGCCAAATGGAGCCCACCCAACGTTCGGCCAACCTCCGGATTGAACAATGGAGAGACCGTGGGCGGCGTTTCGAGCGGCCATTAGAGCGAGCATGATCGCAACATCAGCCACTATGTCCAGTTGGAAGGAGTTAGAGGAAGGAGCGACCACAATGGTGAAGATGAGAATTGAAAGCGTACCAGCGTCTGTGAGTACGTCCGGAGTATAACCTAGCCTAATGCTTCGACTTGCGAGCACCTGAATACGGACGTGCTCTAGAAACCCCGAAAGGAATCAATCGGAAATCCTCTCATGGAGGCGTTCGGGAGGGACAAGAAACGGAGAACTTACCATATCCAACAGACATAGTTGAGATTACTTTCAGACCAGGTCCGGCTACCGAAAGAAACCTTCAGCTTGTCGAGGTAGGGAAAGGTCGCGGGGCCCCAACTCATTCACCCTTAGAAAGAAGCTCTTCATCCACTTTATCGCTGAGGGTCACTAAGACTCCTTGGCACCCTGAGACATTTGCGAGAAGCCAGTCTCGATTGGCTGTACGATCCTCTGGCCAGATGACAATCTGAAAGGTATTGTAGGCGATAAGTACCTGCTGAGAGGACCCAGAAAGCGGAACAGGCTAGGAAGATGGAATCGACTGACTTCATAATCTTTCAACCTCCCCGCAATCAAAGCCATGGCCTCTGTGCCCAAGTTTCTGCAGATAAGTACTTTGGACATTGCGCTTGAAGTGGTGGTTGCAAGTGCAAAGGGAATCCTATGGCACGCCGGAAGGGCCAAATACCAACAATGCGACCACACTGTGCTAACAATTGCTTGTGCAACTCTGCCTCCAGCCGATCTTGTCCTCGCCAAGACGACGTAGTTGACTAATGCCCCCCTGAAGTCTCCACTTGATCGGACATTCAAGCAGTTGCTTAGGAATGACCAAGCCGGTAAAGGTCCTATTGTTGACTCTCACTGTCAAGCTCGCTCCTCCGGTCCGGTCCGGCCCGGCGGTCGCCCGCCCCCAACTTACACCAACCCATACTCGGTTGGTTTGTTGCTATTTCCGATTACACAGACCTGGTATTATAAGCTATCCCTTTAGCTAAGTAAACTCCGATCGATTGTGCAGGTGGTAGCCGACACTGTAGACTGTGTTGGTAAGAAAGGCGGAAGTTACAATCAAGATTCCGGAAAGATACTACTGGAAGTTCTGTATCTGTTGTCCACCCGTGACTGCAACATAATTTAGTCCATCTCGGTTTCCTGACTCCTCAGGGAGTGAGTGCCGTCACGAGTCCTGCGATCCCGCAGTTGCCTCATGGTTCACGTGAATAAGATTGCAGACTTGACGGCTGTCTTTGAGTCTTCAACCAGTCCACGGTGCGAATAGAGAGCTTTTAAATCGACCTCGCTATTTCAAAGGTGGACGGCTCTCGTGTGTCTTAGAGGAGACGGCAAAATCTGAGCGGAAAACTCACCTCAACGCCATGCCTTGGGCTAGGTTTTTGTCACGAGACAGCTACGTGAAAACTCTGATCGGGTCTTGTACGCTGGAGGCCGAAGTTGAACGCTTTCGCAACCGCTTGAACCGTCTATCTTAATTCCTTCCACATTTGTTCTACTGTCCGGCCCGAGTGCCGTGGGGCTGGGGGTGCTCGAAGATCAAAATTCTAAATAGCTATCCGCACCGGCTATATTTTGTATAAGGTATGAAAGCGAGCGAAGGAGGAAAGATTTTTAAGTGAAAAAAGGATTGTCTAAGCTAGCAAAAAGGCAAGAGTTGGCACGGGAGTGCTTAGAGATCGGGTGAACCGTTCGATGATCAAGAGGGAAAAAAGTCCAACATATCCGAGGACAACGAAGCCATCAATATATAGGGAAATTATGTGCAGGCAAATATATAAGGAGCTGGCCAATGTTGTTGCCGAAAAGCGTCTAGTAGATGTTGGCGCGGACGGCTCGCTTGGCCGAAAATCGCTTGTCTCGAGCATAGAGATTGTCCAGTTTTAAAGACCTGGTGGTATGCGAAGCCGGGACGCAGAAAGCGCCATCGAGGGACTTGACTCATCCTTTGCGGCAGGAGTCTGAAGGAGCGACACGGGATAGTATTCCAGGCTAAAGTAAGGCGACAAGGGCACGTCAGCGGAACGCTCACCGATCACGCAAGACTTCTTAACACAACGAGTGACGCTGACTCCCTGGATAGCGGTACAATCCGTTCCGGTACCTTGACCTTCGAGATCAATGCAGCCACCGCAGGACTCCGGATTGCTCTGGGTGTCAATGCAATCAAAGCCACCACGACCGGAGTAGCGAGGGCTGGCCACCAAGCCATTGGAGCAGTGCACGTCTCGCCTCTGGCGAGTGACAGGTGAGCCCTGTGGCCCACCAGGACTGGTGCTTGCTGAAACCGCGAGAAATTAACTTTAGATGCGGGGGCGCCGATTTCGATCGAGTCCTACTTACGGCAAACGTTTCCAGACATGTCGCAGCTCGTCGTATATTTTGGCAAGTTACCTTGGGAGCTCGTGCAGTAATTGCTTGAACTGGACTCAACAGGGCCGTATTTCTTCGAGTTTGAGCACTGCTTGCAAGACTTACTTCCAGTCGTATCGGAGTACCAGCCAGCGCAGCAATCGCAGCAGCTTCTCGCTCCGGAGCTGTTCGCTCGTCGGGTTGGCTCTTAGCAAGAAGAAAAAGGGAAGTACTGCCCGAAGAGCCTACTTACACGTTATTGAATTTGCCAGCGGGACATTCTTGGCACATAGAACCGACGGTGGGGTTGAACTTTCTAGGTGAGCACTTCTGGCAGCTTTTGTGATCTGAGGCTCTCTTGGCCCGCAAGGCAACTCATGCGGGTAGTTCCTCCCGTGGAGTACGTACCGTCACCGCAGCCTACGCACTGAGTCCTGTCACTGTTGTTTGTCTGGCCGGCTGGACAGGCGGTACAGGCGTTCGAGTTACCTTCTGCGTATTTTGGTCAGCTCAGCAATCTCGAGGATGTTACGGGGACGATGGAAAGGCTGTATTGACCCGTACTAATACTACCGGACGAACAAGTCGTGCAGACTCCTTTATTGATTAGATAACTTCCAGCTAGGCACGAGGCGGACCAAGCCGATTGAACGAAGACGGCGGCCAGGAAGACGGCGGGTGCACGGACGAGCATTGCAGAGGGAGTTGAAAGAGGGAGTGAGTGGTAAAAAAAGGTAGGCTAGGGAGGCTTTAAAGAGAGTAAAGGAGTTAACGAGCGATCCAGAGGATGTGTAAGGCAGTGAAAGGAGCCGAGGGAACGAGTAGGTTGACAGGAAAGCAGAAGCGTTCGGGATAAAGAAGACGCCGTCATCCACAGTTCTCCTCGGTCTTTATGTATGGCAGCTCTTTTGCGGCATTGAAGGCGCAGCAAAAGGCCATGATTTATTTATGGACTTGCAGAGTGTCGTGGACACAGCCGGGTGACCTTAGCGAGACCGCCGCCCTGCCGTGCACCT
>WSUI01000126.1:0-57717 GCA_019633595.1 Tulasnella sp. UAMH 9824 | reverse complement strand
CGATATTCTCCTTCTAGTCTTGCTTCAACGGCTGCAAGCCTGCCAAAGGCAGGTGTTACGGCACGAAGGATGCTCGCCGTAGCAAAGTAGTTCCCGAATAATGCGATCGTACCTAGAGTAAAAAAGGGTAAGCTGCGACGCAAGTCATTCTTTTCACCTAAATGCCTACCAAATAGTCCCAACGACCGAGCCAACTGGGCGGTGAAAATAAACATGTCCAACGTAGGCTTCATCATGTTGCCACTGCAAAGCCTACTCAGCACCGGCAGTCTGGATCAAGAAGAACCATTGAACTTACTACAGAGCGGAAAGTGATTCGCAGAATGCGGCAATGTCGGTTGTGACGTATCTGCATCCCCAAGATTGGTCGTCAAACGAGGTCTACCCTCGAAGAAAGGATAAGCAACTCACTGGTCAACACCCTCGAGGCCACCTTCTGGTCCGACCCTATAGTATCGAAGATCCGGAGCGGAGCTGAGGTAGAGGTCGTTGGTGTACCGACTTAAACGAGTGCGAAGGTGTAAGGCGAGCTTCGATTGGAGGTGTCGGAGCATGGAGTTGGTGTATGTCGATGGGACCGCGAGTGCGAACCAGAGGCCGAGACCCTTAACGAAGCCTTTGCCGTCGGCACTGACCTGCATGTGAAAATGAAGCGTATGAGACGAACCGCTGAACAGGAATGTAGGTCGATGCACGCACCAGTGCGCGGACGATCTTGCCGTCCAATCGGGCGACCGCAACACTCAGCAACGTTCGTAGCACTAGGAAAGCCGAGTGCAGAGCCACGATGCCAACTTGCTTGCTCCTCCAGCTTGGGAAGACTATTCGAAGGATGGCTGAGAGCTGCTTGACAAATGCCCTGTCGACGTTGACGCGGTGATCATCCTTCAATGGTGGATAGTGCTTCTTATCAGCTTCGAATTTGGAAGGTGGTGTTGGAACGATCGTAACCTAGCATAGCGTGTCAATGGGGTAGTCTAGTCGTCTTCGACTCCTCACGGCGCACCTCCTTGACATTCCCCCGGTGCGGAACAAGCAAGCGCTTGGACCCGTCCGGCTGATCGTAGTAGAGTTGCTGCTGAGCCTCTTCAAGCTCTTTGGGAGAGAGATGGTGTCGACCTTCAAAGGTTTGTAGTAGGCGGGTGGGTAGGAGTCGAGATCGTAATACTAGGAGGGTGGCTATTAGAACGAGAAAGCTCTTGGAGCGGGTATCTGGGTGTTTGAGGAGCGGCGGTAGTTCGAACGGTAATGCCATCGGCATCGTTGAAGCAGGAGTATAACGTGCCGCCGGACGTGGATGGCGATGGTCTTTGAGACGACCTGAAAGGAGAAACCTGGTATGTTACTTGGACAAAGTATCACATGTCAGGTGTTTTGCGGAGTGGACTGATTGCCGGTGAGGGAATCGTTCCCACGTCGAT
Organism: Tulasnella sp. UAMH 9824; assembly: GCA_019633595.1. Lineage (NCBI taxonomy): Eukaryota > Fungi > Basidiomycota > Agaricomycetes > Cantharellales > Tulasnellaceae > Tulasnella > Tulasnella sp. UAMH 9824. The sequence goes on along the minus strand of WSUI01000126.1, from coordinate 56,296 downwards.
GGAGTGTTGGTGTTTGGAATTGGATGACTTCCCGTAGGATTTCTGGGACACTTGACACTCTGGTACTCAGGAAAAAAATCAGGGCAAAAACTAATTTTACCTTATATGGGGTGTGTGTCTCAGGAAAAATCTATGATTTCAAGCTCCGACACCCCCGACCCACCTCTACACTTCGCTTCGAGTGTAAGTAGGTCATGTCAGTCGATTGCGGTGTTTTCAGGGATGTTAGGGCCAAATTCATAAATCGAGGTCTGACAGATTGTTGTTCTACGGTTTGACACTTTGCAAGCCACACCTAATAAACCTTCCAGGCACATGAGTAGCGGAGTGTCAAGTGTCCCAGAAATCCTACGGGAAGTCGTCCAATCATGCCTCCATATGAAGCCACCAGTTGCCGGATTATTGATCCGCCGACACGATCGGGAGAGGCACGCCGGCATTTGTTTCCGTCTCTGGATTAGGCCGTACCACAGCAATAATTATGAGGGGCGCAGATATTTCGATTTTCTGCCTCGGACCGCATAGGCGACGAATCTCAGCGCAACGTTTCCCTCTAACATTGGGGTCGACTGAGCCTCCGAGTAAGGCTGAAACGGAGACTTCATCAAGGGTTTTTGTTCTGATTCATAGCCCACTTTTGAATCTGGACCTTGACGTTGGCCGTAGGGCTGGCCGATCGTCGGCTCAAGTTGAAACCAACAAAACCCCAGTCTGCACCCCCCCTCCCCCCGATAAATGCCGTCGACCTGACTCCCGAGACGCCGCGCTGCTCCTCTAGCGTTCCCCCCTCTCAGCTTTTCCTCTTCATTCATTCTCTGTCTCGCTTGTCTTCGTTCTAATCCTATAGACCCACCATGCATATCAGCACCCTCATTTTCACCACGTTCGCTCTCTCTTCGACCATCGTTTACGCCGCCAACTGTTCTCAAGGTCAATATGTCGATGGTAACCACCAATGCCAGTACTGCGCTCCTGGCACCTATAGCAACCGTACGTTGCATTGTTTTGGGTGGTTGCTTGTAGTAACGTTCTATTTGTCTTCAGAAACCCCAAACACCTCTGGCACCACGACATGTCAGACTGCCCAGACAGGTAAGCCTCGCCCTGCTCCTTACTCGCGCTATCTTAGCTTTTGCCACTCACCCCGTCCCCGCAGGCTGGTACGCATGTGGCCCTCAAACTGTGAACGGTAACAATTGTTATGGCGCTACGGACCAACAACAATGCCCGGCTGGTGAGCGTTACCCGGCACCTTCCATTCCGCAGATAACTGATGAGCTCTGTATCCCAAAGGAACTTACGGCGACACTTCGGGGCGAATGGCCTGTATAACCTGTCCTGCTGGCTCCTTCTGCCAAAGCAGCGGTCAAACGACGGCCCAGAAGTGTTCCCCAGGCTACTTCTCTGGTAGTACTGGAGCGACTAGCTGCACTCCGTGCCAGCCAGGTACATTCAACAACGTGTACGTACCGATTTGAAGTGACATGATCCGTAACCTGATTCGGACCTCCTCCCCTCTAGTAACGGCGCGACGCGCTGCTGCAGATGCTGCGCTGGCACATACCAAGACCAGACCTCCCAGACGCATTGTCTAAGCTGCTACGAGCGTTAGTGCCTATTCCTACCGTATACCTTCCCTCGGGCCTGACGTTTCGCCCCACTCAGATACCAACCCTCACAAGTCGTACTCTCCTGTGGGATCAACCAACGTCAACCAATGTCAGGCTGCGCCCATCAGTGGAGTCACCAATAATCCTTCATGCTCAAACTCTAGCAACGTTAACGGCCACGATTTCTGTCGTAAGTATCTTTTTCGCAATGTTTCATTACCTTCCTGGCTCAGAATACTGTTCTCTGTCCACCCACGATCTCTGTAGCCTCTGAGCAAGGAAATGCCCCCAACCCCAACCCCAGCTCCCTCAATAGGAAGCGTCACGGCCTCAGGTGCCCTGCGCACCACAAGCTCTGCCCTGTCTTCCATGGCCGCGGCGGAAAGGAATGCATCGACCCCTTGACCGATGCCGAGAGCTGCGGTGGATGCGTTGCATTCGACGACCCCGAGGCTACCGGAAAGGACTGCACCAGCATTGAGAAAGTTGACCAGGCAAGCTGCGTCAAGGGCGAATGCGTCGTTGGTGAGTCCTTGTGTTTCGAACTCAAGAGGCTACTCTTCTCACTGCGTCGCCTTTTTAGAATTCTGCCGCAAGGGATATACCCCCAGCTTGGACCGCAAGTCTTGCATTCCTGACCCTCACTCCAAGGGTGGTCAGGCCAAGAAACGCAATGATCGCAACACCAACCGCCTCCGCCGCACTCTTTAGTATCTCTCTCGTCTGATTAGATACCCTTATTATTGTTCTCTTCCTCGGCATAGATTTCTTGCCTTGAGCTGTAAATATTATTTATTTATTTTAGCGACGTTTGTTGGTCCCAACATTATCGAGCCTCACGAAGCCATAGCGACCCGACCAAGTAATTCTTCACGAAGCCATGTGAAAGGTTGTTGGGAACGATGACGTCGTCAGCAGGCAAGTTCCAAATTTACGCCCGATGACAGACGCCAAAGGGGGCGGAGGTGGGGCCGTTTGGAGAGGCGCGTGAATCATTGACGTCATTGCATCGCCAAGCCTTCCTATCCGCTGCTCAATATATATATAAGGCAGTTGCAGAGATAAACCCAAGTCGCTCCTCAGACTATTCCGCACAAATCCATCTCCGCATTATACCTCAAATTTTTATCTGCTACCACAATGTCGACTTCAACGCAGGTCCCATCCACCAACGAGCTCGCCAACAAGGCAAACGCTGCAGCTACCCAAGCTGTTGAAGGAACAGCTTACGCTGCAACTCGTGCCCAGCAGGAGGCTCACTCCCTTCAGGTCAGTATCTTTTCGTAGGGCGGCAATTGCAACAAAACTTACGCCCTTCTCTCTCCATCCTAGGCGCAGGGTCAGCACCACAAGGGCAGAACGGAGGAGGCCCTCAACAAGCTAGAACGAGACTTGGAACAAACCACCGAATCGGCTGTCGAGGAAGGAAAGGAGGATGTCGAGCAAGCTACGGCAACTTACTTCCAGAAAGCTCTTAACCTCGCCGACTACAGTCTCTCAACTGCCGAGGTGAGTCCCAATTGAGTTTCCGTGCGTGCCCACCATGTCTTGAACAATAACTTCTCGCGCAGAGCTACATCAACATGGGCAAGGAGAAGCTTGCTGGACCACCCGGCGCAAACGATCAGCCAGCTACTGGTTTCACTGCCACTCTCGCGTCAACCGGCCTTGCCGCACTTGATGCTACCCACCGTGGTGTTACCATGGTCCACCAGACTCTTCACAGCAAAGCCGGAGATTTCCCACAATCTCACAATCCCAATGAGCCCACTCATCCCGTTACTGTGCCCAGCAAGCCAGTAGGCGAGGCCGTGAAAGACAACGTCGCTGCTGCTCAGTCCGCCGCTCAGCCTCACATCGACAACGCCAAGGCCACTGCCCAACCGTACGTGGACAGGGCGGCTGCCACTGCTCAACCACATGTGGAGGCCGCAAAACCCTATGTTGCTTCTGCCCAAGAAGCCGCCAAGCCTTACGTCGATGCTGGTGCGGCTCAGGTGAACACCGCTGCTACTGGGCTCAAGCAGCAAGTCGACGCCGTTACGACCACTGTCCAGGCCAAAGTTGACGAGATGAAGGCCAGCGACAAGCCCGTATCCACTCAGCTTTCCGAGGCCGCTTCGAACGCCGCTACTTCTGCTCAGCAATCTTTGTCCAACACCGCTACTCAAGTTCAAGGGGCTTTGAACGCCACCACCACCAAAACCCAGGAACCAGTTGGCAACACGCTGGCTCCCGCACCCACCTCAGGTCAACCAGCGATCGACCCGGCTGCCGCTTCAGCCCCACATCCCGCTCTCGTTACCGATACCACCACCGAGCTTCCTAAAGTCGATTCCGCCGCCGCTTCGGCTCCAGTACCAGGAGTTGCGACCGAAGACAACACCAAAACGTTGTAAATTGGAGGAGCTGACTCGGGTTGGTAGGATTCTCTTCGCGGGTTGTGTATTATAACATATTACGATTCTTAATGTTGTTGAATAATGATATATGTTCGCCCGTCTCATCTTTTACTGAGGGGAAGAATGACGAGGAAGTCTAAGCTGAGAATAAGATACAATGCCAGTGCCTACGCCTATGACCCCAGGTCCTTCTTGATCTTCTGGAATATCTTGTCCACTTCACCAACGTTAGTATCCGAAAGCGATTGCATCTAGCAATTGGCACAATTGTCAGTGAAGGTTAACATTACGGCCTGGCGCGCGACCGTCCTAACTTACCTCGACAAGTTCTGATGATCGTTTTTCGAAGCCCATCTTCGTCAATGCCTTCAGACCAGCCGTGTTGATGCCCCGAATCTTGACTTTTGTCTCTTCGCATTCTTTGGAAGCGGTTTTGATGTATGATGCGCGGTCTTCTAGCGTCGGCCTGAAATTTCAGATAGAAAGACCGTCAGCGCCCAGTTGGGAGAAGATGCCCCGAATTTTGCGCACTTAGGCATAGGAATTCGAATTGTCCTGGCGTCCGCTCTTTGGGGAACGCAATGGGGGATCTCCGCGGAGTATATACCCTTCTCGATCGCTTTAAGGTTCTATCGAAGTGCGGTCGTACCCGGTCAGCGTCGCTTCTCGGGACACGATATTCCATCCCTCACATGCTCGTCGAAGGCAGTCACGACCAAAACTGTGCCCTCTTTTACTCCCACTGTGGCAACTTCACTTAATTTGAGCGGCACGTCCAAATCCGGGAGATGAACACGGACGGAATCCAAAATGGCAGGAGTGACACGCCCTAGAGCCCGATTGGTCAAGAGGGACATCTCCTTGCGGTACCAATCGACAGTGGAGATCATCTTCTTCGAAGCCTTGTCGACTTCTCCTTTAGCTGGAAGGAACGCAGATTAAAATTTAGCTGGAGTTTGGTCCAAAGTGGCTTGCGACGAACCTTCCGGCGCTACTTTGGATTGTGATGCTGGGGTCAGGTCCGCCACACTAAAGCCTTTCTTCTTTCCCCTCTTTCCTCCTCCTTCGAATTCATCTTCCTCCTCAGCGGCAGGAGCTTCTTCCTTCGCTGCTGCCTGTTTCCGGTTCCCGCCCTTCTTGAATGCTGGTGCGGAAGCGTGGAGCGATCGTTGGACACTCGATGTGCAAGTGGCTGAGCTTCCGGAAATCAGAGGAGTAGCAGAGCGAGCATAGAGCGACGTTGGACGCGTTAGTAGCGAGTATCTTGCGCCGGCGCGAATGCACGTGCTGAACATGGTGGTTGATGAAATTTCGAGCGAGCGCCACCAAGCGTGCGAAGTTGCCAAATTCGTAAATTCGCGGGTCCCCAAGTTCAACGAACTTCGAAGCCGGACACACGAACCGAACTATCCCAATCAAGAGCTGTGTTATTACTACGCATATTGCAACTGACTGTATGTGCATTAGCACCTTATCCTACACTAAGAATCTCTTCCCTAACAAGAAGTTTCGAAGTTGCAGGACGGGTCGGTATTGCTCACGAAGGAAGTAGTCACCGCCTGCTATTCCGTGTTGAAGCCTGATAGAAGAAATCAATGCTTCTTCTCATTTGAACAATGTGCGGGTGAGACTTACCACGCTTCGACGACCAAATGAGATGAAATGAGCATGAACGACCAGGTCCAAACTCGTCCCCAGAATCCTTCGACTCTCTTTCCTGTCAACTTCGTCCACAGCGTCTCCAAGATGACCGCGATGCCCTGAACATAGAAAAATCCGACTATCCGCACTGGGTCCATCCCCTTTCCCATTCCCCAAATCGTCCAGTCATGTAATATTCCGGAAAGGGTGAATGCTCCGAGTACAGCGCCAAAATCTCCAAGTAATGCTCCTCCCACTTTCGCTCCAATTGAGGTGAAGAAAACTCGAAGAACCAAGTGCCATCTTTTCGACCACAACTCCCGTATAGACGTCGATAGCCAAGGTTTATCAAATATTGGAGGGTACTCGTAAGGGTCCTGGCCAAGGAAACCGACGGCTACGAGAGTGAGGACGTTGTGCCCCGCTTGAAGACCACAGTATACGCTTCCACCCGTGCACAGAATGGCAATACTCGATATAATGTATCGGAAGGGAGGGGGGATCGAATCGTTGAAAATGCTACCTCCTTCGGGTGTCCCAAGGCCTGGGTTCGGTAAGGACTGTATGGTGGTTTGGAAGATGTCGAGGAGGAGGATGTGAATGAGGTAGAGAAAGAGTGTCGACAGGAGGAAGGAAGCGCGGTTGCTCGTGTCCCTGGTCTCCAAATCGTGTGAGTTCTGGGCCATCTTGGTGTCATAATGAAGGAGTCTTGGATCGCAGAGGTATTCGATAACCTCCTTTAGGGTGCCTGTGGTGACGGTAGTTTCGGGTCCGTTCGGCTTCGTGGCTCCATTTTGGCTATAGACGCTATCGACCTGAGTATTGCCATTGGAAGATTTCGTGGCAGGTGGGGATTTGACAATCTTCTGAGGTGCTGTCCTTGAGAATGTCATCTCCAGTAGTTTCAGAGCTGCGGCGAAGTTGAACAGGCCGACGCCGTAGTTCCAGGGATTGAATCTGGGTTCACCGACACTATAGTCCCGGAAAGCGACCACGTATGCGTACGTGTATAGTCCTACTGGAAGTAGAAGAAGTCGCGTGGCTTGACTGACTGGGTCTCGAGGCGCCGTCATTGCCAATCTAGTCGTCGTAAGGAGGAAAGCATGAGGCAACGCAACGACAAGCCAGTCGTTCAATGAGAACGGATTGAAGGGTGGACGATTATGAACCTAAAACAGGGGTATGAGTATCTCGGAACACCACGGGGTTACACGAGCTCACATTTGGAATCTTGAGGGTTGCTAGGAGGCTGCTCATTGCTTCGGCCAGTGTCAGAAGCGACCGTGATTACTAGAGAAAAGACTGAAGTTCCAAAGTGAACAATTCTAGAAAGGAGGAGCATACGACACGGTTCGACTTACTTAAAGTAAAGAGTTTGTGAAATGCACGGTCCTTTAGGGGGGGTATTGCTTTGCTTGATGGTGGAATTTGATGGTGGAATGGGAATACAGCACCAATCACGCTGCGCGACACCTTGCAGGCCGCAGCGACGTCATCCTGACCCAAGCTTGCGCGCCACATAGGGACACCGGCCGCCGCGCCACGTCTCACAGCGTTGGAGGCGCGGAGGGCCCTGAAGCGTCAGAGGTTCCCCCTTCAGTTCTATTTTCGACCTCTTGGATCGAACGGGGCCTAGCCACGGGGGGATCACGGCATGAGAGGGGGTAGGCCATTTCCCTCGTTAAACGCCGCCCCTCAGACACCGAAATGCCACGAGGCTATTTCTGGCGAGCCAAATAGAGTGATCATAAGCCGAGTGGCGTTCACAGATTTGCGGAATGTGTGGGGGGGTTGTGATTCTGGAGGGGAGTGCTGCTTGCAGGTAGGCATCCGTGACCCCCAAAGCCTCCTATCACTCGCATGCAACGTCGGCGAGCGTGACGAGAGCTGGCAGCAGTATGGATGGCCGGGAACAGGGTAGACCTAGACAACCTTAAGTGTATAGTCTATTGTGGAATCCGGACTTTCCCACAGTGTCCGTAAAGGGGTATAGTTTGCCTTCAATTCAGAGTTCGATCTGGAATTTGGAAATTGGGCCCGAAAGACATGGGTTGCACCTCAGATGTACGCCGTGAGGCAACTAACCACCAACTCGACTCCCCTTCTCCCAAAACACTCTTCGGACACTAGCAACTGCCACGATCAACCTGAAGGATTCACTGGAATCGCTCAGATGGACGCGAAAGACTCCACTATGGATGTCACATGTAGAGATAGCCTTATCAGCTTATCGTCGTCTTTGCCCTTCTCACCAAACACTCCCACAGGTCCTCAACCAACTCTCCGCCTTGAATTTCGAGGTCATGACGCTACCGAGTGCGAAGATTTTATCAACGCTGTCCAGCGGTACACATTGTCTCAAGGAAAACAAGCAGACGATCGATGGATGGCTCAATTCGCAGCGTCGTGCTTCACCCGCGATGCTCTTAGATGGTGGACTGGTCTTGAAGAGGATGTGCAATGGAGCTGGAAACTGCTTCGAAAGGCCATGCTTGGAAGATATCGGCCTCTCTTCCAAGGCATTAGTGGAGAAGAGGCTGAGTACTTTGTCCATATGGTCACGGAGCGAGCTCTAGACGAGGGCAAGTATGACGACGCACGCTGGACTGCAGCATTTGCTTCTGCTTGCCTGGTGGGCGATGCCTTGCGGTGGTGGGCCTCCCTCCCACAGAACGTCCGAAAGGACTGGGATCTCCTCCAGCAAGCAATCCTACTACGTTTCCCTACCATACCAAGGTAAGCCTGTTCAGCGGTACTCTCTACTGGTAGACAAGAACTTTGGGTTTATAGGCGCTTGGTCCCAACTCCTGCTGCAGCAGCCCCACCCCCGGTTCCGGCTTGGAGATCTGTTGTCAGGGGTCGAATTCTGATCGCGATCGACGGCGACTCTACCTGCTACTACATATCTAAACAGCTCGGTCCGGGTGCATTCACAGTGATCACTTCGTATTCATCCCTGGCTTTGGAAGTGGAATTCAACGCGACTCGTTTGGAGCGTGCAATCCTGTTCATTCCTCCGGTAAGCCCGAGCCTGCACCACAAATTGCCTTTGCTGATGTAACATCCAGGGACAAACAACAAACTTCGACACTATTGGGATGCATTGGGCGGGGAACGATCCAACATCTGAAGTCAAGTGAGCGTATCTGGTTAATGGGGGACGAACTCTCCTAAACGACCTTCCAAGCTTCGCCCTGCTCGGTGCCTTTAACTCGAAAACGGGGGCGGGGGCTCTGAGCATGTGCAACGGGCCCCTCGTGAACGATTCGTGGACCCTCGTACTTCCTTCGCCTTCGTTGCCTAGCAGCTTTGGGCTTGTTGCAAAGCTAGGAACCAGTGCGCAAGAATTCTGATTTTTTGGCAGACTTGAGTTAACTAACGAGGACGGGTTTCAGAGCCACTGTATCCGCAGGCGAACGGGGAAGGCTTTCCTATCACCTTTCTTCATAATCCGTCACCGGAAAAGGCCGCTAGAGTAAGTCGAGCATCTATATGCTCGCAGAATGCTACAAACAATAGATGAGGCGCTGATTAGTTGAATAATTCTGCAGCTCTTTTTGGAGACCTTGTGAACCTCACTGTTGACGAATTCTCCAAGGCAAGGGATTATGAAAATTTGATCAAGAATTTATCATGCTAATGCGGCTCGAGGCTCCACATGCTAGTTCTCTTTCATTCCAGAATGTATATTACATAATGCCTCTTTTACGAAATTGCATATGTATTAGAACCATCACGAGACGACGGCGGCGCTGTGAACCGCTCTCCTTCATTGTTCGAGAGCGCATTCACAGCTTTGAAACGCGAGCAATGCATTATCCGAACAGGGAACTGGCGAATAATCGACAATAGGATTATCTGATTAGGGAAATCGTAAGACATTTGCCCACTGCTCGATGGTGCGAAAATGTACCCCATCCTAGGAGGCTCCATGCTCCACCTCCACTTGATGCATCAATATCAAAATGAGCCGAGTACCCGTATGCATTGCTGCTCCCAGCTTCTGGACACCAAATCTCGTTTCCTTCGTGTGGGCAGAGGTTGGTGATCATTACAATGATGCTGGTCCCAACGCCTCCTCCATCACCTTGGTCAGGTGGAGATGCTCCGGTGCTTGTCAGCTGAAAACACTGGCCGCACCCGGCACCACACCACGAACCGTTGCCAAAGATGATAGGAGAGCCTGCAGCGGTGAACGTATAAGGGTTGATGGAAGGCCCACAGCCGCATGCCCCAGGAGACTCGTCCTGATAGACTGTTGTAGTGGCCTGAAGCGCAAAGACGGTGGCTATAGCTGCTAAGAGAGTGATGAGACAGGTGAACATTGCGTGGAGCTGTTGTCGATGGCTTCAACCCGTCAGACGACGTAGGGGGCGTCCTCGCTTTATATCGAGTTTGCGTCTTCCATGCTGCGGCGCTACAGAGCCGTCTCAGCTACACATTGGTCCATCCAAGAAGGTACATAGTAGGGCTCAAGTGCGGCTTTATGCACTCGTTGCTTCCTCTGAAGTCATACCCGCAGCAGACGTCGGAGCGAGTGTGGCGCGAGTTACGTCGGGATTCTCCGAGGTTGGAATGTTGTTCTTAGGCCAAAGCAAATAAATCAAGGACGTGTCCAAGACAATCGGTAATCGGGTACTCTTCCTTTTGGTGGAATCAGAACAAGTGAGCGAAGCTGCTCATGGGGAGGGCCTAGGCCTCTTTCGGCAAGCAGGTGACAGTTTGCGTAGTCCAGTACCCAAACTCCACCTCCCGATGCGTTCATAGGCCCAGCAAACATAGCGGCCGATTGATGACCCGAAGATGGCTTAGCTGGAGAAAGGCGGGGAAGGCCAACTGAACGAAGTGACGAATGTCGTACGTTTAGGACCCGTGCGTTGTGGCGTGATTTCCCACCCTCGGTGTAACTGCCACACCTCCTGTTGTCTACCATCACCCTCGACTATGTTATTAACCTTCCTCCTTTTACCGTTCTTCCTTAGCTTCTTGTTTTTACCTCAGAATCAATCCTTCCCGCCTCAGAGTCGCAATGAACCTGGCAGTCCAAAGGTGAAAGCGCTCGTGGTGACTGCGCATCCGGACGATGAATGCATGTTCTTCGGGCCAACAATTCTCGGCCTCACACAGCAGAACGCCGAGGTATACGGCCTCGTACTTTCCAATGGTGAGCATTGACGGATTTGCTTTCCAAAGTTTTTGACCGTTTCTAAACAGGTGGTGTACCCAGGAAATTCCGAAGGTCTTGGGAAAGAACGAGAACTCGAGTTGATCGAGAGCTATGCGGTCCTCGGAGTCGACCGTGACAAAGTCTCAGTGCTGGATCATCCGTAAGCACTGAGCCGCCCGCAATCTCCCCAGCGTTCATCCTACCTCATTCCCTCTCAGGCAGCTACAGGATGACATCACCCGTCATTGGCGCACAGACCTAATCGCAGGCATTGTGCACGACTATGTGCAACGACTGGGAATAACAGACGTATGGTGTCACGCTCCTCTTTCAGTGGTTATCCCTTACCGAATCGTCCCCCTAGATCATCACCTTTGACAGGTTCGGTGTTTCGAAACACCCCAATCACATATCCACCTGTGAAGGGGCAATCTTATTCTTCGCAAACTTTTCCCTACCTCCTCCGTCCGATTCCTCCTCACCGTCACTCACTCCGGTCCAGCCGCCACGTTTGTGGGCACTTCGTTCAGTCAGCGTCCTAACGAAATATACCGGGTTCCTCTCCACCATCTCTCTCCGCATCATTCTCGCGGTTGAGCACTTCCAGAGACTTGTGCTGAGAGTGCTAGGAAGGGACGAGACTGCACTTCCAAGCATCAGAACAGGGGACACGATCAAGACAGCGCCCCTGCTAACGTTCTTGAATACCCCCGGACAGTACGGGACAACCCTGAATGCTATGCGAAAACACCAAACACAACTTGTCTGGTTTCGGTGGCTGTATGTAACTTGGTCAAGGTACATGTGGGTCAATGAGCTCCAGGAGCTGAGGGTGGGGGCGTAAGGGAGGCCAGGTAAGAGAAGGTTCCGTCAGTTGGGTGCACTGTCCCGCATATTCACGTCCTGAATTTTAGGAAGCGAGAAGATTCTCAGTTGGTTCAGATTCTTGCTCGTATCGGCATGTGGCGTGTAATACCATTCTTTTTAAGACTCCTCTACCGTACATGCTTCATACATAGATTGTCCCCGACCTACGTTTACTTCTTGTTTGATCACCTCCCAGCACTGAGCTTTCTAAAAGTATTTTTCCCCGCACTTCTTAGCCCTCCAGTATGTCTCTTCTTCGTCCGGCCTTGCTTCTGTGCTCCCTCGGCAAGACCTTGGTCGTCTACACCACCGCTTTCCAATCCGGCCCCGAACGACTTTGCGCCTTTCTTTTTCTTTGCGACATCCTTCTTGGATTGTGGCGCCGATGTCCAGGTCATCTCGAAGCCATCCACCCCTTCGAACTCTACATCCTCTTCCTCCATTTCGTCGGCTTTGTTCTTGCCTTTACCGGGACCATCTTCAGCTCGCTCGCCAAACGTGTTGTTCCTCTCCGAGCCAGCTAGCCCTGCGGATGCGGTAACAAGCTTCCTCGTATTCGTAGAAGCCTGGTTTTGTTGCCTCATAAATTTCTTAAAGTGAGGATAAGCTTCGAGCATGGCTTTCTCCTTTTCCTTGGATTGGACAATAGGTTCATCTCCAGGAGCTTCGTTGACTGAAGGCCGGAACTTGACACCAGACTCTTTGAGACGCTTGAATCGTGCCATGTCGACGAGCTGGTTGTCTGCTTCACTGTCGTTGTCTTCCTCGGACGAAGCCGAGGAAGAAGAGGACTGATGATCACCCATCCCGTCGGAAGATGATGAAGCGGCGCTCTCTTCGGCTTCGAGCTCAACTGCAGTCTTTCTTCGCTTCTAAGAAAATTTCAGGCGCCATCATTACCAAATTCGATGGTCAAGGTCAAGGGGAACACTACCTTCGATGTGCTTGTGGTGGCAGAACCACCAGGGTTGAGCATGCCATACTCCCGGCTCTCCACGTCTACTTCAAATTCTGGGTTCTCGAACATCTCCTTGAACCGTGGGTCCATCAATGGATTAGTGGGTTCTTCGAGCTCTGCGTCCTTGGTGGTCTTGCGTTCCTCTGCTCCGACCTTGGCCTCCCCCTTTTCTCTCTTCCTCTTCAACACACTGGTCCTCTTTTCCCAATCTCTCTGTAGCTTCTCCGCCAATGCACGATTGACTTGCGGCAGGCCGGCAATGCCATTCTTGGAAGTACGTATCCGCGATTCGACCAGTTTCTCGACCTTCTCCTTGACGAGCTGCTCGCGATGCTCTTCGTAGGCGAACGGATTGGATATGAGCCTAGCAGCGTCATAGAGACGTAAGGATATAAAGAAGCCATGCATGTATGGCTTGCACGCTTTCGTTCCGACGAGATGGTCTAAACCCAGTCTGAAAATTCGGTTCGCATATTGTTAGGTTTAGGTGGTGACAGAGGTCGGTTTACTTACCGAGTCAACTCGCTTCGTTCGACAAACTTGTAATCCTCGTATACAGTTCTCGTTGCAGACTCTTCCATTTCTTCCGTGATGTGGTCCAGGAAACTACACCAGCGTGGAGCTGGACCAAGCTGAGGGATGTAGTAGGAGGTCAGGCGTGTGCTCTCATTCGCGCACATCATAAGACCGCTTGAAGGTACGTGGTGGACATGATTGATGTCGGACGACGGCGTTATGGATGCAAAGTTGACAGAAGGCTGGAGAAGACCCCACTATGAGTGACGGTTTGGAGACAGGAGGCAAGTTGTCGTACCGAGTTCCTGTCCCAGACTTTGATGACTTTGTTATCGGCACTGATAACCATTCCATCTCCTGCCATCTTGGCACCACCTTCTACCCAAATAACGTTTTTCATGGGTAGGCCATACCCTTGATCCTTGATAGCATAATAGTGCGGCGAGCGAAAGTCGTATAACAACGTATGTCCGGTTGACGTCCCAACTGCTAATGACAGACCGTCCGACCGAGAAGACAGGGCCGTAACTTCAACCCCTTTGGCGCCGATGCCTCCCTTTGAGGCGGCTACTGACACTGGCGCGAGCTGCCTTCCAGGCATAGCTAAGAGTCCGACCCTATTTCGACTCCTTGGATCCCAAAATTCCACGGTCCCGTCACCTCCATTTGTAGCACCGCTTCCGAAGGCTAGTAGCTGATGAGCCGGATTGACATCAATTGTGTTAACGCCTTCGACGTCTTCCGACAGCACCAGGGAATTTAAGAACCTCCCTTGATCCAAGTTGAGTCTGTAGACTTCGTTGCCAACGCATCCCATGAGAGCATCACAGGTAGGATAATGATACGCAAGACTACGTCCCATCCTGGGCACTCGGGTAGAGTAGTAAAGGCCGGACTGGTTGTGGAATTCGAGAAAGCGATTGTCTTGGAGGTGGAGAGTTTTGGTCCAATCGTCGGAGAGAATCTGCGGTCAGGGGCAAGTAAGCTTTCAGTCAGCATCGCCAAGAATGAGAGCTCACCAGAAAATCAATGTTTTCCGCATTTGTATGCCGCTCAAATTTGAGCGTCAATTGGTCCAAGTCGTATAATCGCATGCATGGTTTATATGTCCCAGTCGCAAGAACGTGATGGCCATCTCGAGTGGTTTTGACTTTGTTACTGGCCTCAGGGAACTCAAAGTCTTGTATTAAGTCGATAGCTGACTCGAATTCTTGCTTTGCTGAGCGTTTCTTTCCACCTCCTTTCGCCGCTCGTCGCTTTGTTAACCAATCCGGGAGTGACGATGCTGAACCTGGAGCTGCTCCATTTACGGTGTAGACTTTTACATCTGAGTGTGAGCCATTTAGGTTGACCATCTGATAGGCCGATTAGCAGAGGCTGTTACAACGGCGTGATCAGTTAGAGGGGCTGCAAGGAGTGAGGACATGGAAATTTCATTCGACGGAGTTTACGTACACCGATAGCTCCGCGTGGCTACTGTCCTCGGCGGCCTCGCGCGTCAAAATCGAAATCTCGCCACCTCTGGTCCGCTTCGTCCTCGTCTTTCATCCCCACTCCTTCTTTTCGTTCACGAACACGCGCAACGATGTCCACCCTCGAAAAGCAACCTCTCAAGTCTCGTGCTGTCCGCATCTTCACTCGCGAAGACCTTGTCAACCACAACAACACGTCCAGCTGCTGGATCTCTCGAAATGGAAAGGTTTACGATGTGACAAGTTTTCTGCAAGACCATCCCGGCGGTGATGATTTGATTCTCAACTACGCTGGAAAGGACGTTGAAGAAATTATGAAGGATGCTGATGAGCATGACCACTCCGATTCCGCTTACGAGATGTTGGAAGAATACTGCATCGGCAGGTTGGGAACTGACGCAGCGATCGTCGACGAAGGTGCGCTCTGTTCGACACTACAAAAACTTCCCAAATGTCTCAGTTTGGATTTTGCGGGTTCATAGAATGGGAGGCCACGGAAGACTTCCACCCAGACGATACCGACACAGCCGCGGACTTTGAAAAGTGCCAGTTCCTAGACCTTAGGCGGCCACTGCTGCGCCAGGTGTGGGAAAGCAATTGGAGGTAAGCGAGACTGCGACACCACCGGGCCCCGGACTCCCCTTGCCTAAATTCATTCCGAACCTGGCCGATTACTTGATGGGTAACCACGAGCGTCGGTTGCCCTCCTTGTCTGGGGTGGGGGGCGTTCGACCACGACCGCAAACCTGAATACCTCCCGATATTCCTCTTTCTTATGAAATTCTGCGACTCGAGAAGGGGAGCTAACGAGATATCGTTCTGTTTCCTAGTAAGAGTTTCTACCTTCAGCAGATTCATCAGCCCCGACACGTCCCTGGTTCTGCCCGCATGTTTGGACCAGATTTCCTTGAGGTATGCTATGGTGAAGCCCTCGCAAGTTTCCAACACTAACGCAATGCTTTCGTATCACATAGATGTTCACTCTCACCAAGTGGTTCGTTGTACCGACGATTTGGCTTCCTATCGCCGGGTTCTTGTTCCTGCGCTCCGTGACACAGTTCTCCGGAATAAACCCACCACTTTCCGAGCTTATCAAGACCAACCCGTTATCTCTGCCATGGGACCGTGTTCCACCTGCTGCTGTCGTCCAGACAGTATGCTGTTTCTTCCTTGGAAACGTCGTTTGGACTTTCCTGGAGTATACGTTACACCGGTTCCTCTTCCACATCGACGAGTGGCTGCCGGATCGTCCGGCTGCGTTGACTCTGCATTTCTTGATGCATGGTGTTCATCACTATTTGCCCATGGACAGGTATGTTGCAGCGTGCATGAATCTGTCTGCACGAGTGCTTACTGGTCTCAAATTCTAGGTTAAGGCTTGTCATGCCACCTGTTCTGTTCTTCACGCTCTCCTGGCCCTTCACCCGCTTGGCATACATACTATTCCCGACTGCAATGGCAAATGGAGTCATTTCCGGATCCTTCGCTTTCTGTGAGTCTCGTGAATATTTAGCCCTCGTGCTTTGAAGTTAACTTTCACCGCCCCTCCAGACGTGCTGTACGACTGCATGCACTACGCTCTCCATCACACGAAACTTCCTCAATACATGGCCGATATGAAAAAGTACCACCTCGCACACCATTACAAGAACTTCGAACTCGGTTTCGGTGTGACCAGCAAGGTGTGGGATTACGTCTTCAATACCGTTCTCCCAGTGTAGAGCGACTGCCTAGATATCTACCTCTCTGTCTCGTGCATACCCCTCTCGACATTTTTTGCACTATATGTTACTTGACGATACGTAATTATTTATTGTTGCATTTGCATCACTCTGGGTAAACCATAAAAACGGGCGGTCGTCGATCCGCCGCTTTTGGGTAAGACCCTGTTTGGAATGCGGTACAGAGAAATGGCCTGAGACTTTCCGGAGTTTGCGATTACCACTACCCACGACGGCTACGAAACTCCACCTCTGTACTCCCAAACCCTTAAGTAAACTCGAGGTAAAGTATTTCGTGGATGTCACACCACCTACAGCTAAGCCGTCGCGTCGTTTGACATAGCTCCTTGCCCTCGCGGCGGAACGACACGCCCATCCGAGCACGACTCTCCTTTCCCTGTAATTATGGACTACTTTGCATCGCTCCTCAGGCTTCCGGATGTAAGCAAATGCCTTGAATTGTTGGTCCGTATTTTCGGCACTTACATTCTGCTCAGGTTCATAATCGTCCGTTCTTCAATCCACTCTCTTTCGGAGACTGGTCGCTAGCTATTTCGCCTCTCGCCCTCCTCATAATCATATCGAAACTCGCCATCCAGCAACCCAAAGATACAATCATTCGCCTGCTCCTTCTACCCCCGGGACTGTACCTCTGCAGCTACGTCGTGACATTTCGGGATTACGCCCTGGGAGGCCTGCAGTATAATCCTTGGAATTATGGAGTTGGCTTGACAAGCTTTGCACTGGCTATGAAGATGGTTCATATGAGCTTTATACGAACGATTCCTGATAGGATTGTGCAGTTTCCTTCAACTCGCAAAGGTACGCCAACCGTTGGAGAAGTTTGTCCGACGAACGGTGACGAGGTCTCAAAATTAGAAGGATTGAAGACTGAACCTCTAAAGGGAACCCTGCAGGAAATCATCGCGTATATCTTCGATCCCAGGTGCCTTAGGTACGATTACAAGATGGCCAAAGCTTTCCGGGCGATAGAAACGAGGAATACGTCCAACCGCGTCTCGTTCATTATCTCCACGCTCGGCCGCTTCATTCTCCACCTCTGCTTATTCGACCTCTTTCAAACCATCCTCCAAATTCTACCTTTACCCGGCCTCGGTACTCCCAAAGGCGGAAGCGTTTACAACGATGCCCTGCCCTCACCCCTTCGCTACATTGTTTCGACTACCGCTGTTCTCTCCACTGGGGCAGCAGTGTATGCCGGCTTGGAGGTGGGGCACAACATCATTACTCTCATTGGCGTCGGTCTCCTCCAACTGGACCCAGCGGACCATCCTCCCATCTTCTCCAAACCCTGGGTCTCAACGTCTTTGCGAGATTTATGGTCCAGACGCTGGCATTCCGTCTTCCGAAACTATTTTGCCGTATTGGGATATGCAGTGGGACATCGCATCATGGGTGAGGTGGGCGGAGTGTTGGGGGTATTTCTTCTCTCTGGCCTCCTGCACGATTGGACGATCTGGGGGATGGGCAAAGGGACTGACTTTTGGAGAATAGTCGGATTCTTTTATCTCCAGGGCATAGGAATGTGTGTGGAAGCTACTTTTAGCATGGTAACGGGTAGGAAAGTCAGAGGATGTTGGGGGAGAGCCTGGACGTGGTCATTCATGCTCATCACAGCGCATTTAGTAGCGGAGGCTTGGTACGTCGTCGGGTCTTCAGACGTCAAAATAGATTCACTGTTCATCGTTCCTTTTCAGGTTGCAACGCGGGTTGGCTGGAGGAACGTACTTTGTCCAACCAAACTACCGCCCTGTCCTGAAGCTCCACCAATACTTTCTCGGACGCTGATGTATCGTGCAAAACTGATTGGGGCGTGGCATTGGGCGTTTCGAATCGCATAATAAAAACACTTTTTTTGGCTTATAGGCTGAGATCAGGCATATATTGCACTCCCGGTCTCCAAATGGCGCTCGAAGACCGCATGTCGGCTTGATGGAGCCTATCTCCCCGCTATGCATATCGGCTTCCCAGCGATCGCCACCGTAGAATAAATGTCCTTGACCCGCCCGGTGGACCTGACAGCGCTTAGGGGCTTGGTTTCTTAGTTGTACTACTAAGGTGGACCATCCTGAGAGGAGCTCCGATATAGCATCTTGCAAAAGGCGATCCCGTACCGGTGAAGCAGGCCGAAGGTGACCCAATTTGCTGTTACTTCGGGTCCGAACTGACATTCCACATCATCGTGCCGTGTGTACCCTTCCGTATACTTATGCTACTATCAGCTCTGCTTGCCTTTACAATACAGAGCCTTGCCGCGTCCGACTCTCCGCGCGAAATGTCGTGCGGCGTGTAGGCCTGGCTGCCCGACGCCTTCACTCCAACCAGGCGGCAAGATAACAGATCTCGTGGAGGTGCCTTCTTCAGCTTCCAAGACGTCTTCTGCGCTCAGCCCCAAACCGACCTCTAGAAGAATTTCATTAAGGTTCGGAGGCCCATAGGTTAAGGTCACGGAATCGGCGCCTGACATCGCTGGACGTAGTAAGGAAGGTAAGGAAGAGGCCTCGGTAATGAAATTGACAGCTATGCTAATGTCCCGTGTGACATGGAAGGTGCCCCTTTGAGCTTCGAGCTTTGCATGAACCAGTCGCAGAAAGAGCTTGTCCAACCCTTCTTGGGAGCCGTATCCGGCTGTCTCCGTTTTTATAATTGCGCGGTGCTCCGCCGGCGCCTAATACATTGTACGATACGTCGAGATTGAAATCGATTGTGAATTCGAAGTGATGTTGATAGGAGTCTGTGAACCTCAGGTCTCGATCGAAAGCTCCAAACGTCATGCAGAAGCATGACCTCGGCCACGCTCATATCGAGCAGGGAGTCGCATATTTGCCAAGCCGAAGCCTGAAGGTGCACCGAGCATGGTTCTTCGGGGTTCGGTGTACCCCGGCCAGGAGCCTTGTTCGGAGAGAATCCATCGAACGGAATGGTGGCCAAGACATGATTTCGCAACACATTACCATATTACTATACGTGGGCTTTTCTCTTGCTTGATGTAGCAGTGGCGAAATGTTGAAGAAGAATTAGAACTTGTACTAAACGCTGTTGTGCCAGTTCTCTGGTTAAATCATCGAGCGGCAGCGAAACCTCCCCACTTCTATCCCCGAATCAAAGCGCCTATCTTCGAGAGCTTCTTGGCAAATTTTGCTCTTCGGAATTGCATATCTGGCGCGTCTTAACCGAGCGGCTAAGTGTCATCTGACGTGTGGGACGAGGCCCATGTCGTGCGTCTGACGCATTTTCAGAGCTATATTACTCGCGATTAGATTGTCTGAAGAGACTATCCCGTTCAGAATATATAAAACGAAGCTTCAAGTGTACTGTCCTTCACTAGTGTCAAGTCTAACCTCCGAGTCCCTCCCTCTTTCGCTACTGCGTACTCAGAATGGCCACTGCCCCTCCTCACGATCTCCAACCCGACCCCACTCAGCTGAACAACACCGGTGATCCCCTCAGTAATCGTGATAAACCACTCCCCCGTGACATTTACGCTTATGCGGGTCAACGTATTCTGGAAGACCACCTGCTCAAAAAGCTCCCTGTGCAAGGTGGTCGTCCCATTCCCATCCTCACATCTGCTTCCTCGGAAGAGGCAAGAGCTGCGACAGACAAAGACAAGAAACCCCGCATTCCGTTGGGACCTGGTCCAGAAATTCCACAAAGGCCGGTCGGCATCCTCGGTGCGGGTGTTGGTGGCCTATATGCTGCCATGATCTTCGAGTCTCTGGGGATCCCCTACGAAATTTTGGAGGCAACCGGCCGTACCGGAGGACGTCTCTTCACGTACAAGTTTTATAACGGCAACGAGCACGACTACTATGTGAGACCAGTTTCTTTTGCGAATCGCTTGCGTGTGACGCTGATGAGCTTATGATTTAGGATGTCGGCGCAATGAGGTCAGCTCCTTTCGCCCGTATCTTTTCCTCCGTTACCCTGACCCGGTATCATGTGACAGGTACCCCAACGCCTCACAGAACCCTTCAATGGAGCGGCTCTTTAGGCTCTTCTACTGTGAACAGCTCAACCCGCCAAATGCGAAAAAGGGGGATAAGCTAGAAGATTACCTCATTGAATATTATTTCAAGAGTGATAAGGCTTTCCTCTGTTACAACGGCGCCCTCGCAAGGAAGGGTCAAAAAGTGTCTACGGACTACTTCCACTTCGGGGAAACCGGCGTGCCTGAGGAATATCTGAAAATGGGTGCTGAAGAGGTTCTCAAGACATACGTGTTGAATCACTTCGTCGATAAATTGCTGGATGATCTCCGGACGGGGGGCCGAGAAGGGTGGGACCATCTCATGGAATACGATAGCTATTCCACCAGAGCATATATGACTGTGAAACAAAAACTTATTGCGGAGGTAGTCGACTGGGTCGAGACGGTCACATACGGCACGGGCTGGTTCGACAGGGCTTTGGCCGAGCTTGTTCTCGAATATATCGCCTTTACCTCCTTCCTCAAACACCCAAAGTATACATGCATTGAGTAAGGCTGCTTCTTTATTTCAGCTTTGATGAATCAAGAGCTAATCGATCTCCACTTCGCTCTTTGTTGTTGTTTTTTTATTTTTTTTATTTTTTTTTGTTTATCGTGTAGTGGCGGTTCAAGAGTCCTTCCCGACTTTATGACCAGATATATCAACAAACAACGACCCAACGCTCTCCAGCTCGGCAAACGCGTTACTGAGATCTACTACGCTTCGCCTGATGAAGTTCCTTCCCTCTTCACTCCTATTCGTGTCCAAGTTGAAGGCGAGAATCAGAGGCGAGAGTACGGGCACGTCATTTCAACACTACCGGTGCCCGTTTTGCGCTCTCTTCATATCGACAACGCTGGGCTCGATGTTAATCAGGCATACGCGCTCCGTCAACTTCAATACGGGCCTTCGGAGAAGATTGGCGTCAAGTTCAGGACGCAATGGTGGAGGACAGGTAAACAAAAAGGCGGAGATTCACTCGATATCATCGGAGGGCAAAGCTACAGCGATCGGTAAGAACTCTCTGTGTCCTCCACTCCAGACCGCCTTGCCTTCTTACAGACCTGGTTCTTTTTAGGGTCGTTCGCACCGTTGTCTATCCCAGCTACGGCATTCCAGGAAAGGAACCTGAAAGCACTGTTTTGATCGCTTCATACTCGTGGACGGAGGTATTTACATCAAGTCCGTTTATGGTTCCCTCCCTAAACTCCCCAAACTAATCTGCAGGACGCCCTCCGACTCGGTTCGATGATTTCCGCTGGAGGTGCCCTGAAGAATCAGGTCAAGGAACTAGTGCTGAGGGACCTTGCAACAATCCACGACGTCTCGTATGCTTTCTTATCTGAACAGTATGAAGACCACTTCGGTTGGGATTGGACCCATGACCCTTTGACCCAGGGTGCGTAACGCCAAGTTATGCTCAAATTTCTGCCTTTAACTCGCTTCCAGGCGCATTTGCCTTCTTTGGGCCTGGGGAGTTTTCGACTATATACAAAAGTCTCACTCGCGCGGGAGCTGGGGGACGTCTCCATTTTGCTGGAGAAGCTCTGAGCATCCGGCATGCGTATGTTGATCGCGCCCCAAGTATGTGACCCTGTCACTAACATAACGTGTACCACGTTTTAGGTGGGTCGTTGGCGCCTTGGACTCAGTGTAGGTATTGTTTACTATTCCGCTGGCGACGTTGAACTAACGCACGTACATACAGCTGGCGGGCTGTGAAGGAAGTCCTTTGGCTTAGTTATCCTGATCTCTTGGACAAATTTGAGGAACTGTGGGGTAATAACGAAGAATGGATTATCACCCCAGACACAAGGAAGAGGCTGAACATACCAAAGGCTGAGGACCGTGGTGATGGTCAAGTTCCTAAAGTCGAGGTTGATCTGGTTCTCCTTCAACTCCTTCACAAATTGGGCTCAGAGATTGATATCGGTGCACTTCCAGCGGATCCGACGTCCGCTTAGCCTCGTTATTCAATAGCAAATGATTGAAATTATATATGAAGATTGTGCCGTAGGTCGAGTGTACTAAACTAGATCAGGGGCATTCCTGCCAAATCGTCCACCCGCTGTTCAAATTTATCTTGTACAGGATCTGGGTAACTATACTGAGAATAGACCTAACGGCCCTGGAGAGCCCCAACGATTCATCAGTGATCGAAAACCCGGTGATGAGGATCTGAGAGATTATTCTTTCGTGATGAAAGCTCGTAGTATATCGCGCCAGCTGTGGATGACCTTCTGCGGTCGGGCTAATCCGGCATGGATACAAGCTCTACAATTGTCCTGGTTGAAATTGACGTTGCTGCACCTACAATCCAGATTCAGTTTAATCAAACGAAAGGGCGAAAGGAACAGGGCTTGCCCCGAACAAAAGGATCGTGCTGCTAATTGAATGCGAAATGGTCCACATACTCCCCCCCCCCCACCCAGCATTGACAAAGGAATATGATGTACCCGGGTTAGATCTTGAAAAATGGTCGGGCCGTTTTCAAGCGCGTATCAGCTTGGACTCCAGAGATGACGAGTGAGCCCAGGTAAGTCGCATCGGGTGCCCGGACGTAGCGCGCACGGTGGTCAAGTCAGGTCCATCGCGGTCATAGCTTGGGTAAGCGATGAGTCTAATCATTCTAATCAAGTTGTTATCGGTTAGCCTTCTCTTGCCTTTTATGCTTACGACAGATTCCGCACCGGTCAGTGTAACCTCCGACACCAGTGATGTTCAAGTGTTTGCCATCGTTTCCGACCCAGGTCTTCCACCATTGAAATTTGAATTTGACTCCTATCTTGACTACTGGGAGGCAAGATACTTGGCATAGTGTGTTCCACCGGCTAGTTGAGAATCTGGCTTCATCGATACCAAGCGTGCGCAGCACAGGTAGGGACACCGTGGACATTACATGACCGCCACCGCGGGGTTCAGCTTCACCCTCCACCAAAATCTCAATGCGTCTGGATCGCACTGCACGAATTCAATTGCCTAATTTACTCGTTTGAAGCGTCCTACGAGCAGAGTTCTCTAAGAACCTGGCCTTTGCCTTGGAAAGAACTTCGTATCCTCCACTAACAGACACAGGTCAGAAAATCCTTACAATCAGTGCCCAAGATCCTTTTCACTTACTCCAAACAGTACCATCGTGCCTCTCGACTACCGAACGCAATGACATTGGGCACCATTTCCGAGAAAGAATTGTCGTAAAAGTGGATCATCGAGGTAATAATTTCGCACCGGTTAATGGTGGGGATGGAGAGGCGACGCTCCAAGGAAAGGTATGTCCTTATGGGGTGCTTATCGAGCTGGATTAGCTCCTTACACGCGCAGTCGTCACCACCGCGTCTTGAAATAGCTTTCTAAACGCGCGGATGAGGCTGGGGGGAGTTGGTAACACTGGCTACGGACACCGACACCCAGTATGGGGCGGAACCAGAACAGCCAATATGTTAATGCTGTGCATCTTCCGATCACTTCGCTGATCCGACTGGAGTTTACGAATTTATGTTAGCTCACATGAATTTAGGCCAGCAGGAACGTAAAGCGATCCCAACTCTCGTCCACATTGCCTGTAACATTATCAGTGAGGAAGCCTCAGCGTCTACGCATGCACCAGCTACATAACACGATACCGAACCTAGACGGCCATGAAAAGGCCGGAAGCTTGCCTTGGCATTTACTGTTTGCGGATTTATCATCAGACAGGGCTTGACCTGGAGATTGCCGGCTATGTGATATTTAGTCCATTTCGAGGGCATGCTCCGTGCCGTTCACGAAACGTGCTTAATTCGACAGAAAGCTATTTCACACTGTTTGTCTGGGAGTTGTTAAATTTGGCCTGGTGAGTATTAGTGTTGAGATCATTCAAGCTATGAAGAAGCAGGGATAATTCAGAATCAACCCGCTTATCAAAGTTCTCGTACAAGGTCTAACATTCTCGTCATTTGGTCTCCGTAAACATCGGCGACATAGGGTTTAGTCCAGTGTGCGTGAATTTTCCATGTTTCAGTGAACCAAATTGACTGTGGAAAATTTGGAAAATTTGCTGGGGTACGGCAGCCTTTCGAGCTTGGCTGTGTGAGATGTACATTCGGGAATTCGACATAGAGAAATATTGAGGCTCCGGATATATCAGGACGGCACAAGCTATAGACATTCGCCATATCATGGTCTAAATCGGTAGGTTTCTCAAAATGCATCGAAGAACGCACTTCAATTGTTCGTCAAAGAGCAGGGAAGACTAACCTTAGAAAGCGGGATAGCAGATAATACAGTGCTGATACTTGTGGTCTGGCAAGTCTGGATTAATGACAGGTAGTAAATATCGCTAGCGCTGGTTGCTTGGGAAGGGAGGTATACTTTAGCGGTAACCGGGGCGGGGAGGATGAGGTAACAAGCAGCCGTCTGACGCTAATTAGGATCAAGAGACTGCGTATCGTCATTTATAATATGCTCTAAAGGGGATTCTCGGCTCCAGGACATCTGGCTGAAGGGATGAAATGAAATGGCTCGTGTATGGGCTCGAGTACGGTCTGCGACGAAAGCCCCGCGCCACATGGAACAGACGATCACGTCTTTCAAGCCGAAATTAGATCACTGACATGGAAACAACAGCACTATTACGCATTCGGAAACCCAAATTGGTACAACAGGAAGTTTCCATGGTACTACGCGTTGGTGAACCGTCGTTCTTTGCCGCCACTGCAAACGCCCCGCTCCAGTCACCGCTGACCCAGGCGAAGGGATCCAACGAGTTTATTTGGCCCAAGGATCTCAGGTAGGGCCTCCCATCCAAAGCTCTTGAATGCCCAACTACAGACGTCTCATCTCAACTGGCCGGTCAGGCTGTCGGGAGAGAGGCGCTGTCTCATGTGCTCTCGGTTACGGTGGCACACGACTGCCGCCTCTCGCTCATCCCTCGTCTGCCAGCTCTTTGTCGTCAACGAGTGGCCATATCGAGATAACCGGATCTCGCTGATGAGGAGCTCTGTCGGTTCTGGTGGGGAAGTGAGCCAATCGGATGACGACGTCCTGCCCATTCCGTACTATATGACGTTTTGCCAGATGTTCTTCATAGGGTCAAGCCAGTCGAATTCAAGTTGCCATGACCACTAAATTGGGTCATCGGACCGAAGGCAGCTCAGTCCCGAATGCCGGACTCGCATCCCGCCAACATCCCATATCATCCTACTCTTCAGAGAAAGTAATTGAACCCATACGGGGACCATATTCGTGTTCAGATGTGCAAATCTGCCTACATGACTCTCGGAAGGCAGTTCCTAGTCGTCGCAACGTGGGTTTTGACTAAGTAGCTGTCATTTGTTGTCTTCCAGCGGATCGAATACCGACCATTAAATTCGCATGTCTGCCATGCACGCCAAAGCAGGCGGCTAACATGGGAGATATGTTCGGAATACCAGCCAGTTCCATCCGAGGCCATTTCTCGTGTTCCATTCGGGTTTCGGGTGACGACGGACCACCCTCACGACTAGAGAGAACGCTTTCCGCTCGCCAGACGGCGCCTTTTTACTGGCATCTTGCCAGTGGGAATCAACGGGGTGGGCTAGGCCACGGTCCTCTCACGGTCTTCACCAGATGCAAGTCTAAATCGCAGCGGCCAACCAATCGACGTCACGGGTCGGTAACCTCCTCGCCACAAAGGAAGAACTTCTCCATCTAGACTCTTATGGACCCTCGGAGGGTCGAGAGCGCTACAGTGGTCCCGCCCTTAAATGAGACAACCCCCGAATGCATCTGTCGGGTGTCCGAGTCCTCGTAGCCGCGGGATATCGTGATGGCGTGGGGATTCGGTGATGAGGGATTAGAACCAGGTTAACCAAGACTAGTCAAACCTTCAGTTTTGTGGCTGGAAATAGTATTAGATAAGGTAACCGAACGGAAGTTGGGGGGGGAGGGTGTCAGATGGTAAGCGTTGCTGTCAACGAAGGAGACCTCCCGCCGGTCGGATCTCCCCATCGCCACGGCTTTGCATGCAGGAGCGTAGCCTCCATATGAACAGAGGGCTTTGTGACTCTTACGTCCTATGCGTGAGGTTAACTAGCGAGTTAACCAAATGATTTGATTTCCGCGTACCGGTAGAAGAGGGGCTCGGAGGGTCGGACCTTGGGCATCGGTGCCCAACCGTCCATTAAAGCAGCTTGATCCAACGAGGAAGATCTTCAGAGCAATCGGTCCTCTATTCCGAGTGGAAGAGCACGCGAATGCAATCCACATCCAGTGGCAACCGCTCCGTTGCACAATCCTTGCCATCTAATCGACGCGATAACTCCACCGTTTCAAATACTGAGCCCGTCCGGTCCGCTTACTACAAATGCTTTACCACCCCCCATCCTGCAGGCGAGAAGCCTGCCCCCTGCTGAACAGACGTCCAGGCTCTTGCAGGGTCGTTGCTAACAAAGGAGTTGTCCAGTCCTGACACGCCTCACCTACTCTAACAGGAAGGTGTGCTTCGTTGTGGCGGTAACAGCACGCGGAGGATTGGGTCCCTCATTCGATAGGGAATGGGGTCTGGAAGAGTCGAGACTATTCCGATTCGCACGGCTGGCTGTGTTTCTGTGCCAGAAACCTTATTCTGAAGTGGGTAAGTGCGTGGGGGTCGTCCCGAGTCCGAGGATACTGAGCGTATAAAAGACAAATGGCGGGTGGGGTCGGGGCTCTTCTGCCGCGGACGGCAAGGGGTTAGCGACGTCGGGTAGTGGCGAGGAGACGAGTGGTGAGCGCAATGGAGCCCCCCGGAGTACCTCGGGAGGGCAATGGAGAGGGAAGCGGCCTGAAGTCGTAAGTTATCGCGGGGGAGAAATGAGGGTGTTCCCTTGCAGTAGCGATGGCCGGTAGGCGACAGGCCCTGACTAGTCAGCAGCAAGGTCGGAAAGAGTTGCATCAAGGCCAGACAGGCCAGTCGAGCCCTCGCTGATAGTAGCGTCAAAAGCCAGACTGCTTTTCCATTTTAGCAAAGTTCGAGAGAGCAGGTGATGTTAAGCAGAGCAGAAGAAACGAGGTTCAGCCTTGGACCGTAGAGTTATGTAATTAGTTGCTCTGTTGGGCACTCAAAGAAAGGCCTTGATGTTTCTTTCTTCTTCGATGGATGTCGATGCTGAACTATTGCCCAGTGATGTCATTTGGCGATGTTGTGGTCGGAACGCATCAGAGCTTGAGCCTGAGCCGCAGATGGTTCAGTGGCTATGCCTGCGTGGGGCAAGGACTGAAATTGGTCCGATCAACAAACGGAGATATCCTATGTGACTGTTGAGGAAACGCCGCAACCATCCCATTCGGCATTGTTCGGCAACAAGTTGGAGCACTTTGGAGTCATGGCAATGAAATGCGTTGAGGTCCGGCCAGGGAATCCGTGCGTCCGCCGTCGTCGAACGAGGGCTGCAAGCCGATCGGAGTCGACGGAGCGGTGTGCCGTCAGCGGTCGCAAGGTTTCTTCGGACGCACGGAGCGGAGAAGCCGCGAGCCTTCTCGCTCACTCGCTCCTCCGTATTCTTCACACCCGCTCACCCGCGCTAGAGTAAGTATTTCCTGGTTAGGAAGTAGCAGATGGGCGGGAGTGGTACGGGAGCGAAGAGTGATCGGATCGCGTCGATGCGAAAGAGGGTGGGGTGTCGAAATTATCGACGACTCGGCGAGCAGTCTCGGCTTCTTTCGCTCTAATGCAGCGACCAAGGTTTGGGTGTCCCGTCTCGGGCGATGATGCAGATGATGATGCGGGCCGGCGTCCAATATATCAGCACATTGAGATTAGCGTTGATTAAAAAACACTGGCCTTGATTAGACCGTTAAGGAAAATCTGCAAGCTCAGTCTTTCGGTGTCGTTCAGAGAATTCAAACCCGCTGCGGTTGTCCTCGAGGCATTACGGACTGGCACCTTCTTTCAAGCCGGTAGCCCGGCGTTATCAGCGTCTTAAAAGAGATAATCGAGTGCCCTCGTGACGCGTCAGCAACGGCCTGATTAACAATTCGGGTAACTTGGCAAGCTCAACGTTGCAGCAGGCGATCGTCAAGCCTTTGGGTAGAGATCACTCCTCGACATTCCGGGCCCTTTTACGTGGGCCAGAGATCGGGCCGGTGTGCCCAGCTCAGTACGATACATCGTGAATCACATTTCCATTTCGTAGCTCAACGCGTAGCACATTTCGCGGTTCGACGCCACGTTCTCTGATGGGGCAAATCGCTCATGGCTAAAGACCGGTACGGTCCTTTCCAGCGGAAAAGGCGAGAATCGACGGGTCTTCGCTCCGAGGGACAGGATGGAGATGGGGCTGTTCTGGCGAGCCACACGGCCGTTGCTCCACCAGCACCATTGGGCAATGAGTACCTGAGGGTACTGGTCGTTCTTCGGATGATTGGAGTGGTCGTACGCCACGGCATGCGGGTGCGTAGCGTGTCAAAGGGCGATGAGACCTCTCAGGAAAGGAAATCGGCAGAGTTGCCTATGAAAGCCATGGTCGGGCGATGTCGAGGCGAATGGGACGGATGAGGGATGGGCAGGGGAGCGGATAGGGTTTCCGTGCAAAAAACGGAGATGGGGGTGGAAAGAGTCGCGGGAAAAAGGGAGGGAAAATGAGAGTTCAAAGATCCCAATCTTGACTGGCGTTCCTTCTCCTTGGCCAGGCCACACCTTCCCTCCCCTTCGTCTGCCCCCACCCGCTAAACCATCCTGCTGCTCCGAAAAAAAAGAGTTTCTGCGCGCGTTGCACGATGGGAGAGTCGCAGAATAATACAAGTACGATGTGAGTATATACAGAATCGCGGGGCAACTTAACTCGGTATAAGTACACCATTCCCCCTCATCCCCCCAGGAGAAAAATGACCTCCTCTGCCTCACCTCGTCTGCCCTTGCTGTTACGACCCCATCTCACCTCTACTACCGCCTCTCACACCCATCCTATTTCATCCCCTGCTTACTACAGGACTCTGCCCCCCTTGCAACTACCCCCTTCACCTCACTCAAAGGACTTGGACGATCACTTCATTGAGCAGGTACTTTTCTTTTTCCTTTACATACCTACATCAGCGAGGAGTTCTGACAACCACTGGCTGTGCCCTTTTTTTTTCCGTGTCTCTCCTTGCTTTCTCGACGATGCTCTTGTTGGGTAATACTCTCCGCGGATGCACCTCTGCTCAACGTATAATAACGGGGCCTTGCAATCTCGACTACCCAACCCATCACCCGTCACGCTCAATCTTATCCTGCACTGGCCTGCACCACATCATAGCGCTCAACTCAGTCTCGATCCCCATCTGCTACTGCTACTGCCAACTCGGAAGCCTCTGTGACCCCAGAGCCGTCGAAGAGGCCTCTCAGTCCGACACCAACCCCATCCACAACTTCAACTCGACTGCCCTCTGTCCTTGAACGTCCCAGATCCCCCCCGGCTGGGACCTCGCCTGCTACTACCATCCCCCCGCCCTTGACGACCACCTCTACTACTTCCGCCACGGCTACGACGATCACGACAGCTACGACGATCGGGCTCAAGCGTCCTCGCTCCCCATCCCTCATCGGAAACCCCGCCCTAAACGCTACCCAACCTTTCTTCGCTACCGCACAGGAGCCTCCACGCAAGATGTCCCGATTCGCCGGCCCCACCACCGATGCATGGCAGGGACAACACCCACATCATCCCGCTATGCAGGACCGCGTCGTCCTCCCTCCCCTCTCCACTGCTGTTGACAATGGCCTCACGCCAAGTCGACGACCGTCGCTGGTATCCTCACCCACCTCCTACACCACCACTGCGCAGGGTGGGTCCTATGCCTTCACCAACACTTTCGAGTCGCAACGCCCTCAAGCAGGATCGGGCTCTATGTCATCTCCGTCGCTCAATAACGTCAACGGTGACCATGGACCACATCCTTACCGTCGTCCCTCAATGGCTGGAAGGTCTCAGAGCACGATGATGAATGCCCGCACGCCAGCGTCGCCCATGTCTCAGGACATCCACCAAGCCCCACGTCTCACTTCGGCTTACAGTGATCCCAACACGA
The DNA here is from genome assembly GCA_019633595.1 of Tulasnella sp. UAMH 9824. Lineage (NCBI taxonomy): Eukaryota > Fungi > Basidiomycota > Agaricomycetes > Cantharellales > Tulasnellaceae > Tulasnella > Tulasnella sp. UAMH 9824. The sequence continues at coordinate 25,945 of WSUI01000126.1, read as the reverse complement.
CCACCAATGCTTCAATGAGCTGGAACATTCCCCCGCCAACGAACTCTACCGATCGTCCTGCCACCGCCACTTATAGCGCGTACGGAGACTACAGCGCTGCTGGGACCTTTGACGCCAGTGCAGGCCTTGCTGGAGAAGGAACACCTCAGAGCCCAAGTTTTGCATTCACCAGCAACGGCTTCGCTGCCGCCGCTGCTGCCCAGCCAGGCATGTATGGCCTGAACAACACGACTGCTCGCGCGGCTGCACATCATCACGCCCATCACCCTTCGTTCAGCTTGGCCGCTCAGCTCTCTGCCTCGTCGCAGTCCACTCCCGCTCCATCATCGACTTCGTCCTCCACGCTCATAAACTCTGAACAGAGCCAGAATCATACTCCAACGCCGATGGAAGAAGAACTAGCCCAACTGAGAACCAAGGTCCGAGAGCTGGAGTTCGTCAACGACTTGGTGCAGTTGCGTGTCGTGGAGTTGGAGAACGAGAAGGCCAAGCTGTTGGGCCAAAGCGGGAGCAGCTCAGGAAGCGATAAAGGGTCATCGACTGCCGGGTCACCGTCTTCAAGATCTTCTACGTCGACGTTGATCGCCACCGAAACCAACCCAGACTTCCAGGCGTCGTGGCAGAAGCGGACCGAAGCACGCATCAAGAGATTCTGTTCGCTGAACCGCGCGGGTAACGCCCTCTGCGCCTGGCACGACTCTCGTCGTGAGCGTCGCGCCTACCCTCCTCGCATGGCTCCGCCTGGGACGCTCAACTGTGGATGCACGTACGAGGAAGCGTTGTTCGAGGAGTCTCTAAGTCGGCACAAAGTTGGAAGCTACCTGCCTGGCGAGATGGTGCGGATGGACCCCGCTCTGAGGAACCCTCTTCTGGCGCTGCTGCAGTGGAGATACGGATACAAGGATGGCGACTTCGAGAGGGATCCTTCCAATGGTCAATGGGTCGACGGAGAAGGAGAGCATGTGTGGCAGCAAAAGGCGAGCAGCGGCGGAAGCAGTTCGCGAAGAAAGCAGAGTGACCCCGAGGCGACGTAAAAGAGCTGCCTTCGTCGTCGTCGTCGTCGATGTCAGTGGATGCGGGGCCAGCTTTCTTGTTTTCTTTCTCCTGTCTGTCGTTGCCGAATTGTAATTCCTCTCGGTGTCGTCTTTCTGTTTATCTTTGTTCTTTTCTCTTCTGGCCGTGTTCGCCGCCTCTGCGGACGTTTGTATCGCTTCTCTACATTTGGTGCGTCGACCACAACCGCACCCACGCTTCGTTCCCACTGACCTTTGCACTCCCCCTTGTAGTTGTCAACGTCAATCCCATGTCGTGTTCCGTGCTACTGTTGTTCTTCCAATGCTCCCCCTCCACTAGTCATCCGAAATGCGCCGCCCAATGTTTCCCTTCTCTTCTTCTTATCTTCTGGAAATGCTTGCTTGTATACCTACAATATCTGGTAGTGAATGGTTCGTACATAGGCTCGTCTCTCTACATGTCGTTCCCGTCGTCTCCAGCGTTGTCTGCGCTTCCTGTGGCGAGCGGCGCGCGTGTGCAGCAATAAAGTTCAAGATGAATAAGGTTCATGGCGGTGTAACCGCGCGGGGTAAAGAGGAAATGAACCTGACCTTCTTCGAGTGTCGCATCCACAACCCCGGATCATTATGCTTCAGGGTTTTTTGACATTGCTTCCATATGGGGCTTCGTCTGCGGGTCCTCAAGACGAGGTCGCCTCAAGGTCGACTGGAAGTCGTCGCGGATGATCCCAAGGGCGACGAGCAAGCGGAGAGTGGTAAGTTGGCCCGACGGAAGATATCCATCGGCTGGATCGCCCGCGATGGTGGGCACTGGGCCCGCCTGCAACAAGCTTCCGAGAGTCCCCTGTTGGCTGAAGGTTCAGAACTCTGGCCCTGTTGCCTGAATCGGAAGTCCATTACAAAAGTCATATTGCAAATGATACAATGCTGTCGGATATCGCTCCATTGTCGGCCGGCGCTTCCTTTCGAAACAACAAAGAAACAGCGAGCGGTGATCCGCTTCGGCTAAAAGATCAAGACCGGAGAGAATGCAAAGTCCGTTCCTTGAACCTTGTCCGAATTTTACGTTCTTTTCGCTCCATGTAGCCGAGGCTGTTGCGTGCGTACATAACCTAAACAAGTACCGGCGCCATTTTCAGCCAGAACTGAAATTTACACCACTCATGTCCGGAGCCATCTCACTTGCCCACAAAATTCCCTGCACCCCCAAAATCCTCAGGCCTTGACACCGACTTTAGACGTTTCAGAGCGCGGACCGGGCACTACACGATGGGCGACCGAGCGTGAGCGTCGCCGGCCACTTAAAACCACATGAGCGAGGACGATCCGCGTCCCAAAAAAATTTACCGGCCGACAAACATGCAGGGTCGGTCTTCATTTAGCCTTCTCGTCCACGTGAGAGTGTTGTCTTCTCATCCCGCCAGGACAAACGAGAGAATACGCGCAGAATTTCTCTCCAAGACTGGACCCCATTGTGAGCAAACATCTGGGGTCAGCTGAGCTAAGGTTCATCCCAAAGTGGCAAACTCGTAGACAAGTCACTTCTGGAGCCAAAAAAAATTGGACCAGTAGTTGAATCCTGAGCCCTCATTATGGTTTGGCTCCAGCGCCAATCGGCTTCGCCGTGTTGATTACTATCCGAGTTATCACCTAATCCGATTAGGAAACTCCTGCCTCAAACAGTGGATCACCCAGTCGATTAGATAACAAGCTAGATAAAGGTGGTCGGCGACTATCATCAATTTCCTTGATATTGGGGTTGCTGTCCTTGCTGGTCTGCATTTAGTCTCAAATGGTAAGAGAAATCCATAACTATAAGATTCACTCTACCACCCTCCCTCGTGACTATAGCGGTCGGGGAAGAGCCTTCGGAGAGCTTACTGCCTCGTGGGGGTCCCAGACACGCCCCCATCCGAGGCTACGATGTCTCCGTCGTTCTATTCTTTCCATTTTCGACCCTATTCAGCAGTAACGATCTAAGCATACCAGCAATGACGTAGCCTTGAAACGGCGAGGAGAACCTTGCTAATGGCGGGTCCATTGTTCTCCGCCGACAAGAGGCTGAAGGCTACGGGCTATGCGAGTACCACATGTATTCCAGATACAGTGAGAGTCGCCGTGGCTTACACGGGTACAGCTCCACACAAGAAGAGGACGAGATCCTAGAGACTCCCAGAGGAAAAGGTTTACACGTTTCGAGAGAACCTGTATCGCATTACAAACTGGAAGGAGGTCGCCCAAGTCAGCGCCTCTCGACGCTGTTTTTGAAGTAATAATTCGGTGTACGTGGTAACGCCCACTCAGTCGCCATAAGTACCTTCATTAGTAGCAAAGTCGAAATGGAAACGTATCTAAAATGAACTATCAACGCCGACAATATGACAAAGTTGGGCGGGAGTCCGGGCCCAAGTTCGCCAGCTTTGCCAACCTTTCCAATTTCAGCTTGAGTTCATCTTCGTGCATGACACTTCGTATCTGATGGTCACACTGCTTATGCGAGTCTTTTCTGGCGTTGCTGGGGCCAAGAGCACTTGACCGTTTCTGTTGTGAGGTTGGCCTGGAGGTACACTGGACCAACTCCAAATCCCCCACTGCGAGAATATTCACCATTTGTCGCCTGGCAACTGAAGTACCACTTTTTCGCTCTCCAAAAGTATCGAGAGTTACTTGGCATCTTAGTATACTGCTCGAGGCTCTTCACGCATGGAAGGCTGTTCGCCCAGCCGATGGTGCAACGAATCATTGTTGATCCATTGCCCACCGATGCAAATGGTGTTGTAAACCAGCCAAAAATTTCTACAGCTTTGATCACGTCTTTGTCAGCATCCCGGTTTTTTGAAACCTCGAGATGAAAGGTAGCGTCCGGATCCAAGCAACCCAGGAGCGTGCGTTCAGACTCGCCAGAGACAGCTCGCGAGCCTGCAGGTACACTACAGAATTTGGAAACAGCTATTTGTACGAGCAGAACTCCTACATAGAACATGCATTGGAGTCTTGGGCAAGCTCCACTGTGAACTGGCAAGAGGCGAGCCTGCTGACCGGCCGGGCATGGGATTTCGGAGACGGAGGAGGCAACGCCGCAAGAGGCTTTAGTTATTGCGACCCCGCGGGCAAAAGGGAGGCGAAGGATATTGTAGAATAGGAACTTGAGCCAAAACCCTGCCTTACCCAAGGGACTTGGGTCGACGATCATGGGCTCTCAGTACTCGGCTAGCATATGGAGCGACTCCAGTGCTGCTGATATATCATTTGATAGTAAGAGAGATTGAAGTTAGGACCGCCTCGTTCAGACCCGTCCACAAGCTACCGTCTAGCTTAAGGAGAAGAGCGAATCATCGTAGGGGTTAACATTGTCTTGGTACTGGCTTGATGCTGACGGAGAGTTATTTCTTCAATCACCACTTTCATCTCCAGCTCAATATCCAGGTCAATAGTAAGGTGAGGTTGTCCTGGTAAACGATATGAAGTGGGCCGAAGAAACTCTCCGCCTGAACACCTCCAGCTAAATGACTGAGATAGATGAATGTATGATTCCACATGAATAAGAAACCAGTCGGAATAGCATTGAGCTTGTGCAGCAGTCGAGATGGGGATAGGTTAAGGTGAATATGAATGAGCGCTTTTACTACAAGTCCGGCGCACTAAGCTCGGGTCATCCTTGGATTACTGTTTCACAGGCGGCAGACTTTTGCAAAATTTGATTGACGGTGAATCGCAGTGATCATTTGAGTGTATCTCACATCAGGTGGAAAGTGATACGGCATGGAGAATGGGAAGTGGAGGGTTTTGGTAGAAAGCCTATGGATTGTAAAGAAGCGGCATTACTTCAGCTGCGGTTCGTCATCCAGTCTCCGCGAGGGTTAGGGTCGTTTAAGCTTTCAACTCTCTGCTATTACAGCTCTTTCGAAGCCGTATGTACATTGACCTGAGGTATCAGGCTCGACATCAAGGTTTCCGAGTTAATGACCTTGTCTGCACCGGTGGCACCACTCACGCTTATCATTTTACCGGATGGACCATGTGGTTAAGGAACTAATGCTTATAAACGGTCCGTATTATACAAATGTCTAGCTACGGTTTCCTTCATGGTCAGAACCATTTTCATCGAAACCCTCCCATTCTAAAACGTCATTCCCCAACACCGCTCGAATATCCCTCAACATCCAACGGGGAGAGTCATGCACTACAGCCCACGGCTCATCAGGTCGACCAAAGATCCTGACTTTCTTGAATCAAGCAGGAGCCTCGGTACCTCCATTGCTGCGTTGTCGCGATCCAAAGCGACCTTCAACCATTCTAAGCATGTATCGCTGATCGAAAATGCAGCGCTGCATCTCCAATTCCTCGAGCTTAGGGAACGCACAATTCGTTTCTTCGTCTTGATACGCATCGAATCCGCTTCCTGTTGCTAGAACTTGCAGAAGCCACTCCACATCACAGTTCTGAAACACCATGCTCGTCACCCGCGGAAGCTCGTCAATCGCTGCCAGTGTACCCTGGTGCAATGCATCCTGCATCCATCCTGCGAGTAATTTCGTGTGATCTATATCAATGTTTAGACCATGAAGGACTGTCCCCATCGCATCGATTGCGTCCGCGACCGAGGCTTTGACGAATGAGATGCTGAAGACATTTCGATATCCCACTTGCTCGTTGTCAAAGCCTAACGCCCTAATCTGAAGCTGACCTCGGTATACTGCAAGTGAACATCCACCATAAACTCCGAGTTGACCTGTCTGTCTATTGAGGCTTGCAGTAGGTGCTGCACGGAGGACAACCACGTCTCGAGGTCAGTAGACTCTCCTCCACAACAACTGAGGGCGAAACTAGCGACTGTCGGTCAGGCAAGTCCAGATAAAAGGGAAGCCGAGTAAGGCGCCGGAGCTATGAGTGAGAAATGTTGCAGGGCTGATAAGTCGATGGTGGGGAGGTTGGGGTCAGCCTCCGTGTCGGCCCACTCCATCTCATACTCAGTGACCATGAGGTGGTAGGTTAGACTTTGGAGCCGAGGGCAGTTAGAGAGGATGGCGAGGATACCAGAAACGGTTGAATTGGCGTAGGCTGGATGGTTTGATGAGAAGTGGAGCTCTGGGGTTTTCAGCTCTGATAGGCATCCGCCGTTCCATTGCACAACGGGTATCGCGAGATTAGGATCACCTTCACTGACGAAGTACGAGGGGCCAGATTTGTCGGTGCGCCGGTCACTGTCATGTTCTGGTTGGTTTAGACTGTTTTGGACAGGACGGAGCCAAGGTATTTGGAGGAAAGAGTCGCTGGTTGGAGGTGTGAGCACAGCCGAGTGCCAGCGTCGCATATGTGGAGCAATCAGTTCAATGAACCATTGGGAATTCCGCCACAAGGAGGTCGGACAAGAAATATGGATCAGGTGGGGGATGGATAACGCCATGGCCTTGGCAACGAGAAGCGGCCCGTCCAGTGGCGTGACGAAGGTCCATAGCCGGGGACATCCTTCGATAATGGCCCTCCACGTTTTGCAGGGTTTGGATAGGTGGTGGGCCCTGGTAATGCGCAATGAACAGCCAAATGGCTGCTCGAGTATTAAAGATCGCGAAAATATGTTTGCAAGGAGTTCCGCTAGCAAGCGGTGGATGCAAAGAGTTTCATTGTTCATTAGCGGTTGGTGTGGACCGGTTTAGTTTTGGAAGGGGGGGGAGGGAGATAGTTAGATTGCGAACAAGGAAGTTTACGAGAGTCGCGAGGGTACTTACTGTTGCAGGTGATGTTATCGAAGGGTGTCCTCTTTTCATCGACGATCTCAATGAGGTTTGCGAAACCGACCTCGGAGTCAGCCCTCGAGATCGCAGGGGTCGAAGCAGTGAACTTGAATTGCAAGGTTGTTCGGGTAATGCGAAGAGTCGGGGATGGAGAGGGGACTTGTGACGTTTGTAAAATGATCTCGCCGATCTCGGCTTTCTTGTCTGATTCCCTCAGCCGGCCACAACTGCTCATGCACCGAGCACTGCCCCTCCCAGATATCCTTATCAGCATCTTTAGCCATGACCTGGGTCAACAAGATCTACTTCGTGTGGCCACTGTGTGCCATCATTGGACAGATTGGGCGTTGGATGCGCGCTGGAGAAACTGCGAAGTGCCGTTTCGGGAGTTGCTAAAGCCTAAAGACGCTTGGTCCAGTCCCCTTAGTCACCTTAGGTCTTCACGGAACCGTAAGTGTCTCGTATGACCTCATGTTTATACTTCACCCATCGCATTACGCTCTTCCTTTCGACCAGGCCGTCCGCTTGGAAGTGCAGGCATCGCCGAGCAATGTGACAGCGAGTCAATGGCAGCTCTTAATCAACCGTAGCGGCTCATCAGTAGGCTCCGTATCAGCGGCACAGCACTATCTCCAAGGTCTGTCGCCTTGCTCAAAGAACTGCGTCTCCGTTACGAGGGAACCCTGTTCCAGTTTTTGCGTCAAGTTAGCCTTGAATTCGAACCAGATGGGGTCGATGTGCCGACAGCAAGCATCGCAGCGGCGCCATCACTACAGGTTGTTAATCTCCGCACCGATTGCTTCAGCGACGCGGAGGTATTCGTTAGAGGTCTTCGTCAGCAAGCACCTCATATTCATTCCATACACATCGTCAGCGAGGATTATGGCGACGATATTATCGACCTTCCGCTGCAAAGGGCACTCCGGATTTTCTCCTACAGTGCCCCCCTGATCAGTAGAGTTGCATGGAAGGCAATCAAGCAGTGCAATGGGCTCGTTAAGCTCTCCCTCTCGGAGGAAGGCCCAGACACTCTCGGGTTAGACGAGATCGAAGCTGGATGGGGGAAGGAACTGGTGGATTTTCCCAACCTTCAATAATTGGGCTTAAGCTTGCTAGAAGCAAGTGCAATGGCTCTCGTCATACTTTTCGCGAGGATGCCTGCCCTGCAGGCCTTGCGCTTTGGCTCGTCCTGGAAAGCAGCCACGGCTAACCAGGTTTTTCGAGTGCAGGAGCATCTTGCAGCCAACAGCCCTTCCATTCTTTCTAGCAGAGACTTGACATCCCATCCATATATGTTTAGTATCGCAGTGGGTGTGCTTCCGATATGTACGGATTGGAAAAAACACAAATTCCATGGTTGGTTCGCAAAATACGTACGAGTACACCCCTATCTAGTCAATGGTTTGTAGTTGACCGACTGAGGTGTTCGAGGTAGGCCGTGGTGGAAGGAAGATAGGTTTTGCGACAGTGCACAAGAAACGCGCAGAATATACACAAAAAGCTCCCTTCACTTCCTTGCATACGTAATCTGCCGAACCCATAGGTCAGCATACGATCCGAGGGAGGGCGCAGAATAACAAACCTTGATTTTCGCATCTCCGTCAATCTTGTAGTTGTGCAAGGCATCTTTCGCTTTCGTCGCACTATCTTCGTCCGCGTATTCGACGAATGCGATATCCTTTTTTGTGGGCACTGTCCGAATTTCGATGAGGTTTGGGTACCTGGATAGAGCTCGTCAAACTTGAAACAATGGTCTCGATCAATCTCCCAACGTACTGTCCAAAAAGATCTTGCAGTGCTTCCTTCGTAATAGTTTCTGCTGGTAGGTTTTGCAAGAAGAGTACACGATTTGGAGGGAGGTATTCGTCGGGCATCTGGACAACAGGTCGCTTCGGGGCGGTAGATGGAGCAGTTCCATCGGCAGCTGCGTAGGAGTTTACGTTAGGATAGCGGTTTAGGTTGGTGAGGTGGGGAATCCGACCTTGGGTCGCCTGTTTTTTAGCCTTCATCCTTAGAGCGATCGGATTATTTCGCCTGCTCTTCTCTAGAAATTGGATGAGTAACATAGACAAGTTGTAACATGCTTGCATTACTTTTTCTTAGTTTCCTATCCGCGAGGTGTTGCGGCAGCTCTTCCGGGTCAAACCTTTCCACTACGGCGTCTGACCGAGTTTTTGCGAAGCTTAGTTGCTGAGCCAGAAAATGATGCAAGAAATTTGGACAAATTAGACTGAAAAGGAGGAAATAGATGCGTACCATCGGCTTGCCATATAGTGGAAATCCTTTGACCTCCTTCACCGCTTTCGCGGCAATCTCCTTCGACTCGAATGAGACGAACGCTTGCCCACGCATGCGAAGGTTTTTATGAGCTGTAACATTCAAAACGTTGCCGTAATGCTTGAACAGATGTCGCAAAGAGGTCTTCAAGTCTGTCAAAACCACCAACTGCCTCAGCGATCGATGACAGAGCAATCAGCAAGAGGAAGGGCGAATACTTTCAAGCTTGACTTTCTCATTCAGCTATATGGGCACGGAGGATGTTAGTGTACATGTGCTTAGGGTGAGAACCGAAGGCGAGCGCACATTCTGGATGTAAACGGTTTCCGTTGCGTCGGGCGGCAAGGCATTCGGATCGACAGAAGGTAAGACCGGCGTTTGACCTTCGACTGAAGGGATGAGGGTGGCTTCAGAAGCACCTTGGTCGACGTCCATAGCCGTGACGCCCATGGCCCAAAGCTTGACGATGAGCGGTGGTGATGGTTAGAATGTCGACCAACGACCACAAGACGCCGTTTCTCACGTGACGCCACATCCGACTCTTGCCAGGCGGCAGACATTTATGAGAAGCAAGGCAACTTAGATCGAGAAAAAGAGCGAAGAAACTATTACAAAGCATGTACTATACACACGTACAACCGTTGTTGAGGAGCGGTGAGTGTGACGTTCACATTAAGGCAGAATGTCCAGGAATCACGACTGAGTATGAATCGGATCACAAAACCTGGACAGAAACAAGAGGAGATGAAGAGAGAAAGTGGCCGAAAGGCATGAGGAAGAACGTGAATGGGAAGAGATGCTTCAGGTATTCCAATTATAGCGCTCTCAATTACACCAAGTGACCATGCCATCCCTCGCCGTGTCGAGCCGAACGAATGCCAAGAAGAAGGATGGATACAAGGGCAAAGGTTGTAACGACCCTGTAATAGATACTGAATCAGAGCCCAGACCCTGGACGCCCCAACGGTAGGAACGGCTCACCAGATTGCCCATCCAAAACCCATTTCGGCGTTGAGTTGGTTGCAGTAAACAAGATCATAGTCAATTTTTCTACACATAAAATGATAATCAAATGAATGAGAGCGTTCATCGTTCGGTTCTAGTTCTCCTGCGGAAAGACTGCGGAGGGAGCACGTACGAGCAATTTACGCCGCCGCCAAGGGAAGCGGTTAAGCTTGCAACTCCTGCTGTCCAAAGGATCCAGATGATGACAAGGAATATGGCATGACTTCCGACGGATACCATGATTGAGCCATGGGCGGAATGCAGGAAGAGGCCCAAGTAAATGACGGCAAAGAGGAAAGTAAACCAAGAATTGAAGGCAAGCAAGTTGGTTCGGTCGCGAATACTTCTGTTGGGAGCGTTGTGGTTCTACGGAGGTGGTTGTATGGATTAGCGAAGAGAACAACTGGCGGCTAGTTTGCAAGCAAACCTTATGGAATTTGGCTGAGAGCCAGGTCGAGATTGCTCCTTCAACAGCAGCGAGAACGGCAAGAAGTGCGAAAGTGCCTAATCAAAGTCAGATGGATGGACGGATAACGGCCGACGGCAGGATCAGTGCGTTGTGCTTGGATGTGCAAGACATGTCTCACCAGTGTGGCCTCCGCGGATCCAACCTTCGCGCATTATGGGGGTTGATTGGGCGTTATGCAATTAGAAGATGTGGGTGGTTCGTGACGGTCGTAGGTCGTTGCAGGTGGGTAGAAGTGCAGAGGGTTGGTTGACGAGGGGAGTGGCTGGCGTGATTTGAGATGGGACTGGACTTTATTATTCCATCCCGGACTGCCCGACGGCCGCGCCAAATCCGCTGACGTCATCCCCACCTGGCTTCCCAACCACCAGGCTGTGTCCTGGGCGGCCACAACAGCCCGAATGGAGACAACCTGACGCGACTATTCTGCCACGACCTCTCGACTTGGTTAACGTTTGACCGTCGACAAAGGCTCGCGCCCCACCCAATTACATTCTATAACAGACCGCGAGTCTTGACCTACCGTGTTACTTCCTCAACGTCCTGGTCGTCTGTTGCTTAGTGGACTGGCACATGGTCGAAAGAGACACAACTTTCATCCCATCTCCACCACCGTTCTTGAGGTTGTATTCATCTGCGCTCTGTGCATCGGTGCCATCTTTTCCTCCATAATTATGACGAAAAGGTGGAATTTGACTCAGCGGACCAACGCAGTCACGTTGCCAGTGTATTCCGGTCCATCCTTGTGCTCGAACAAGCTACTCAGAGGGGAGAGGGAACAGAGGAGGATTCGACAACTAATGAGCGCATTTCAGTCACGTTGTCTCGTATTGCCGTGTTTGACGCTCTGAATCCCCATAAGCACCCCATGATTTCACGATACGCCCTTACTGTCAAAGGTCACTTCTCTCCAAACAGCCCTTGTCCGTTAAGTTCGGTTAATAGGGTCCAAAAAGGCTTTTTATTAACCGGGCGAGTGTTGAGACTCGCGCGTTCCAACGTGAATTTCAAAACGAAAATCTGCAGGATCCATGGACGTCCTGCGCTCATTACAGTACTTGCTGCTTTGGCCAAGCAAGTTGGGGACCAATCTAAGGGAACAATGTGTCAGCAAGCCTCTACGAAAGGAAGTCGGTTGACTCAAACCCACCTGCCCTACACACATCGCCCCAAGTTTGTGTCCAACCTCGACACATTCGTCGACGCTCTTTCCCAAAACGTATGCTCCCATGAAACCGCCCGCGAACGCATCTCCCGCGCCATTGGTATCCACGATCTGTTCGTCGGTCAGCTTGTTCACCGGATACGTCTTCGTATTTTCAGAGTCGCTCGTTGCAACCACTGTAGCCTCGGCTCCACTAGTGAGTACAACAATTCTTGGTCTAGAAGCGTTGGACTTGGGAAGCTTCGCGAGAGCGAGTGCGACAGAAGGGAGGTTGGTCGGGTTCGAAAGGCCATTTGCGTTTGCCCAGGACTCGGCTTCCGACTCATTGCCAAAGAGGATGTCGACGTAAGGGAGGACTTGTTCGAGTTGCACTTTGAAGAACTGCGGGATGAATGGTGCCGATAGATTAAGGGCGAAGACCTGGTCGACGACATCGACAAGGCACCTTTAATGAGAGAAAAGCGGATGACAGCCTAAACGCGGACTGACTTTTCCAGCGTTAGAAGCCTTCTGCGCAATTTCCAAGGCCGACTCAGTTCCGTGGGTAAGGAAGAATCCTCCTACGTAATAGAACCTTGCATTCTCGACGAGTGGAAGAATTTCAGGGGAAGACAAGTGCGATTTGTTGAACTTCTCTGCAGCGCGCAGTGTCGTCACCAATGACCTATCAGACCAGAATTGCCAATGTGCGCTGCTAAGGTGACAGAACTTCTCAATCTGGCTCACCGATCATGGCCAGTGAGAATGACAGCACAAGCTCCCGTATTTTCTTCTGTCGTGACTTGGTATGCGCTTGCAACACCTTCCCGCTGGTTGGCCGCCCGCAGAGTGTTGGCAAGTACGTCCTTTCCTACACAGCCTGCGTAGACGACGGAGTTCTGTGGAAGAACGTACTATAATCAATTCAGGTCAGTCAGAGCCATCTTTGTGAAGAGCCAATCCGGTGCCTCACAGCTGCAGCACGAGCAGCGTTTTGCGCGGCCCCTCCAGCGACATATGTGGGGTTGTGATCTTTGACGATCTCATCGTAGCTGGGGATTCTTCACGTCAGGCTGGGCTCATGTACGATGGGATGTCCTCTCATACATAGGCATATGCTCTTTCGATGCTAGGATTGCATCATTAGCTTTGAGATTATACTTCTGGAGCAGCTCTTCGCTCCTGACTTGCATATCGAGCAAAGGATTGCCCATGCAGAAAAGTGGGTAGCTTGTTTGCGTGGCCATGGTACGTCGAGGAATTGGGGTGATGCTGGTCGTTGAGTCGGTTCCTGGTCGAATTGGAAACTTTACCTAAGTAGGCGTCACGTGCGGCTTTCCCGCCCGGAGCTCGGTTATTTCGACCGCCTCCACAAACCATGAACAACAGAGAGCATGAAAGGCTTCTTTCGACCGCATCCACAGCTGTTGGAAGCGAAGACAACTCTAGTATAGATGGAGAATCTCTCAAGGTCATTGGCGAGCTCCCTGCGACACCGTTACCTAAGAGACAGATGTTCGTCCTCTGTTGGATGAGGTTTTCGGAACCCATATCATACAACCTAGTCAGTATTCCCGACTCCTTTCTGCTTATGTCAAAGGAGAAAGCTTGCTCACCGTTCTGAACCTTAGATTTTTCCGTTTATTAATCAAATGATCGAATCTGTCGGCATCAGCAACCCAGGTTATTCGAGCGGCCTGATTGAGGGAACGTTCGCTCTCGCACAATTATGTACAGGTATTCCAACCTTGTCTTGTACTTGATTTAATAGCTTTGAGTCGCTGAAGGGTGCCCCGTATTTTCTAGTGTATTACTGGGGCTCCCTTTCAGACCGCATCGGAAGACGACCGGTGCTTTTGCTTGGCTTAGCCGGGGTCGCTTTGTTTACATCACTTTTCGGGCTCTCGAAGTTTTTTGCCGCCATCTTGGTGTTTCGCTTCCTTATTGGAGCCTGCAATGGGAACGTGGCGTAAGTGCTCGCGGCGGCATGGTCGCCTTGTCTGAACAACCGCGCTGACCAGAGCTCCCTGTAGAGTCTTAAAAAGGTATTTATACGGAAAAGAATTCTACGAAGAATCAGATGACTTCTATTGATTCCAACAGCGCAATCGCAGAACTGACAGATGAAACCAATCAAGGCCGCGCATTCTCTTTCCTACCCCTTAGCTGGTCCATAGGCTCCATTGCAGCGTTAGTATCCTGTCCGGTTGTTTCCTCTAAGCGACTACTGATGGAAAACTTAGACCTATCATTGGCGGCTTTCTAGCGTATGTGCTTTCTTGTGTAACGCACACCCTGCTGACCAAACTGTACCGAAAGGCGGCCGGCCGAGCAATATCCTGGCGTTTTCGGAAACTGGACACTGTTTATTGCGTATCCTTACTTACTCCCATGCCTTGCGGGAGCAGCTATAACGATGTTAGGGTGGTTCGCTGGCTATTTTCTCTTCGAAGAGGCACGTACATTCAATCTATTTGAGATTGAGAATCTAGCGAGTTAACGCCTCCCGCACAGACATTGGGCGGCGTCCGACACACTCATATGCCAATTGCATCGTCCTCACCATCTTCTGGCGCTTCCACCCCAACAAATTACGGTTCAATCTCCGATGCTCGCGACACTGTGCTCCAATCTGAAGAAGAACAACGGAAGCCAAACCCGAGGATCGATCAACCGATAACAGCACTAGAGATAGTACGAGACCCTATAATTAGGCGGGTTCTCGTGTCGTACATTTTTTTGGCCCTTGTCACGGTCTCAATCCATGCCGTATGGGTCCTTTGGCTTTACATGCCGATCGCCAAGGGCGGGGTTGGTTTTACAGTAAGCCTTTCCTGGGATGGGTAGGGAGTTCTCATCAATCTTTCTAATTAAATCTCCGTTTCAGACCTCCCAAATCGGAATAATCTTGTCGTGCTTTGGGGTTCTGGCGACATTCATCAATCTGGTAGTCTTTCCTCCCCTTCAGCGTCGCGTCGGCACTGTAGCACTCTATCGAGCCGGCATGCGGTTGCAAGTTGTAATGGTCGTTCTTTTCCCGATCGTATCAAAGCTAGCAGCCTGGGACGCGGAAGCTACGGGCGGCACTCCAGGGCTACGAACCGAGGCGGGTATTGCGGCAATGGTCCTAACGAAATGTATAGGAGACGTCGTGTTTGCGTGAGCAAAGCTTCATTCTCTTTGTCGAGTGTTTCGGGAGAACGAGTTGACTGAACCTCCCATCATTAGATGTAATATGATCCTTGTCAGCAAATCGGCTCCTTCTCGCACGAGCCTTGGTGCTGTGAACGGAGTCGCTCAAATGGTCGCTAGCTCCATGAGGGCAGTGGGACCTACGTTAGCAACGTACGTCCATTTCGATACATCTTCTGGACTACCTTCCTGATTTCCTGGATCATTCAACCAGCATTTTGTTTGCGGTTTCAACGGACCCCCACTTCCACGCTCTAGGCGGCCAATTGATCTGGGTGTATATGGCTTTGCTCGCTCTGGCGGGCGTATACGCAAGCTCCAAGGTCCAAGAGGGGAGGAACGGGCTTGATGAACTCGATTGAAACTCCGCCAAGGTATCGATATCTTTCTGGTGTCGTTGCTAGATGTTGCCACACGGGTGTGAACAACATGCCTTCAAAGCCTTAATGTATAGACCTACCTAATCAGTAAGCAGCCCGTGCCATCGTTGCCTGTCTCAGGTTCTACCTCGGTGTCAGGATTTCGGTGGCGCCCTTTGGTATAATGTCAGATAGTTACAAGGTCAAATATTCGGCAGCCGTATTCATGATGCGATAGATCGAGCCCGGAGGCAATACAGTCAACATGGCCAGTAGCAGGCATCCTTCATTGCCCGGCTGCATGTTAAGGGAGTGGACTGGGCTGTTGCGATTGCGCACCACTTGCAGGGGGTCTCGGTTCTTGGAACACAACATATATCTGCAAAATTACGCGTGGCGATGCAGGGAGGAACCACTACCACGATTTTGGGTGGGTTTGTGGCTCTATGCAGCCGGCTGTTCATTTGAAGGTGAACGGGGGCAGAGGAAGGATGCGGCGCGACTAGCTTATGTGAGAAGGGTCCGTTCTAAGTTCGACTGACCCTAGCAACGATACAACAGACTCACGGCACGCCTATTCTACCAATTACCATAATTTCGACCGACTGCACAGATCGGATTCGAGCATTTCCTTCCGGTCAGGCGGACATAGCGACACTATCCATCCTACTCGCGCTGCATGCGCAACTACTGCGGGGCAGTCGACCAACTCCTCTCTCGACAAGCAGCCAACCTCATACATCCATTAACAAGCAAAGGACCACACTTGAATAACCTTTGCACTCAAGAACGCAACCTCATCACCTTTCATTCCGTGACATCTACCCAATCAAATGACTCAGCCGCCAAATCTCTCTCTGCAACCATTAATTCCCCTCCCAGGATCATCGCAGAAGCCCTCCAGTAGACCGACAACCCCACTTTCTCGTCCATCAAATGCTCCTCCTGACTCACCATTTTCGTCTTTATTCGATCCTCCCCCTAATGTCGCAACATCCTCCGCGAAACCGCTGTTCCCTGTCATCGTGGGGGCGACGCCGGCTCCGAGAGAGGCAAGCAATGTTTCGAAAACAGATCCTTCAGAGTCCCCGTCATCGACATTTGGGGAATTTGTGTCCTCGGATCCTCTCCAAGACTCTCAACTTTTGCCGTCATTCTCTCCACTAGAGCGAACCCCTTTGGCGAACCAATCGGCCGCCAGTGACAGCATGTCCCCTAACGATATCAATGGCGAAGCAACGCAGCCAGTCTCCTGGTTGAGTGCAGGCACGACAGCGGGAAAACTGTCGTTCGTTCAGGAAGCCACCGCTAGGACGAAGGCTCGCGCCGACAAAGTCATGGGCGAACTTCTTGGTAGAGATGCGGAGGATCCATTGGGATGGCTACCAACAGAACGAAGCCGAGACGAAGGTGCCCAAAATTTAATCGGGTCTCAGGAACCTTTTGACGACTGGGACGGTCTGGATAACCTTGATCGTGAAAGGATACGTCAAGAGAAAGAGCAGGAAATGCTAGGAGAAATCGCGGACCGAGATCAACTGCCCAAAACCCCAAGAGCCTCCAGAAGCGGGTCGCCTGCAGACCGCTCAGCTCCCAAGTCTTCAGCCACTGGCGAGAGTCGGGATTACTCTCATCAGTCGGACAGTGATGATGATATCCTCGATCTGCGGACCGGAAAACGAGAACGATTGAGGGGTCGCCCGGTTGGGGCGAAGTCAGACTCGTCGTCATCAACCGCGATCCCAATCCGTCGCCCTGCTGCCGAACCACTACCCCATCCTAATCACCCTTCGTCAAGCTCAGTGGGGTCATCATATCTCAATTTTACCCTTCCCCGAAAATGGTTCTCTGCAGTCGGTCCTTCTCCGCCTCAAGTCTCAACATCAAATTCAGCGCCGAAAACGGGCCTCACCCGCCAAATGAGTGCAGGAGAGTTTACCGAACTTCCACATCCTAATCTTGGCATGTACGGCGGGAGCGGTGCTGGTGGTACACTTTCGGAGGCAGGCTCTCCCCGACCGTCATTAAGCGGACTATTCGAACCGAACCCCGTCACTCCCTTTTCGAAGAAAACATTCGCGCCCATCTCTGGTGCTCCAGGTAGCTCCAATTCGTTGAATCGTGTGGTAATTTCCCGGGCTGACCTGTCAACACGTCCCTGTAGCGTTTAGACCAGATGACGATTGGAATCCATCGGGATTTGAATATGATAGCAAGTCAAAAAAGGATACTATGGGAAGCGAAAGGCTCAAACTGGCTGGCAGAAACGAAAGCACCATCCCAGTCCTTTCAGAGGATGTTGCTGACATGGTGAGATCACTTTCTTAGATTGGGCCAACGTTGTATTGATCCGCCAATCGGATTCTCAGCTTCGACCTCACCTTCCTCCTCTGCCACGGCTAGCCAAGACTTGGACACTCTTGTATTCGACCGACCAGCATGGCATATCGATTGGCACCTTGTACAAGAATGTTGAGAAGGTCTATGGCTTGAATGGTGGCTGCGTTCTAGCGGTTCGCGAAGCTATGGACGAAGATGGGGATGGAGATATTGATACAGACGACCTTTCACAAGCACGAACTGGCCGGAAAAGTACACCGTGCTTTGGAGTCTGGCTGGGGACAGGCTTGAAATGCAACGAAGGGTCGTACTATGGAAGCGGCGAGAGGTTCGGACAGCCTCCATTCTCGGCCCGAATTTCAGTGATTAATTATGAAACCTCTAGCTTCTTGTGGAAGACGATTGGCCCCAATCGTAAATCGCATTTCGGGTGTCCGAGCGAGGTTAAAGTCTTCAAGTGGACAGGGCGGAACGACTATGTGGCGCTGTGCGAGTCCGATTACTTGTCGTTCGGCGGAGGGTAGGTTTACAACGCAGGCTTCAAGGCCTTGAACTAACAACCCGAGCTCATAGGGACGGCAAGTATGGTTTATACGTCGACTCGTCATTCGTCGACGGAACGTCAGAGCGGTGCGATACGTTCGCGAACGAAACGCTTTGCGGAGAGCATGATATTTCCGGCCGGGCACGTTTCGAATGTTTGGCGCTTGAAGTATGGAGAGTTGGATCATAACCAATTGGAACATTCTAGGAAATTCTGGGAGTTTCAGTAGAACGTTGTTGTTTGAACTTGTTTACAGACGTCACTTGTTGCGTTTCCGACCGAGCCAAAGAGCCGCATCCAGCCGTATTACAAACCACCACCATCGACAGCAGTAGCACAGACGACGTCAACGACGAGACCAAAATGAGTACACCACCACCAAGACAGCGCTCACCTCTCTTCTACTGCTATGAGGTGGGTATTTCTTCCGCATGAGCGATTGCAACGAGCGCTTATCGACCCCTGTACTCTCCACTCGTTCCAGTGTCATACTGAAGCACGACCTTTGATGGTGGGACCGTTATCTTCAGAGGATATACGTGCCTTGTATCTGAGGATGCTTTTTATAGGTTCCCGATCCGCATTGCGCGTCCTGCAACAGCACGTTCGTTGAAGAGGTCTGTTATGGGGCTAGCTTCGCAGCCCCTTTGCGCTCTGACCGCTCCGTATACTAGATACCATCTGAAAACACGGATTCGACCTCTAATCCAGACTTGGACCCTCGCAACTTTCAAGTTGACCCTGACCCTCACAATGATCATGGTTTCGGCAACTTCTTCGGCCCCGGCTCGCCTGGGTCGGATCCCATCATCACACTCATGAACCTGCTTATGGCTCGCCCGCTTGTACAACCACCCGGAAGGCCTGCCGGAACCCGCCTGGGGGGAATGGGGGGTGGGTATGGCACAACGTTGAGGTTTGACATGTCCAATGGGCAAGGGAGGGTCATCTTCCAATCTGGGGGAAGCGGTTCGCCATTAGGGGGGTGAGTACTCCGACTGCTCACAGCTAAACAGGCTTCTAAAGGTCATAACAGGATCGTCCCGGGTCCATCTATAGGCTCACCAGGCTCAGGGTCGAGAAGTCCCCAAGGCGGTCCTCGAATGGAGCCTGGTCTGGAAGGTCTGTTTGCACTTTTGGGTGGGATGCCGATAATGGGCGGACCGGGAGGTCAGATGGGAGACTATGTTCTTGACCAGCATAGTAAGTTTGTTGATACGGGATCTCGGAACCTTCTCTAATACATGCTTACATACCTCATACAGCGCTTGACGAGATCGTAACACGTCTGATGGAGCAGAACCAGGGAGCCCGACCAGTTCCAGCACCAGATGATATGATCGAGAAGTTGCCTAGGACGAAGATTAACCCCGGCCGTGAGTGGATCGTCGTTCAATTTCACTCAAGAGCTTTCTGCTCAAGTTAACCGTCATATCGTACGTTATTTAGACCCCTTGACGGAAAAGGAGTGCGCCGTCTGCAAAGATACTTTCGTTCCGCCCGCACCTGGCGAGGAAGATGTCGTTGCCGTCACGTTGCCCTGTAGCGACAATCCAAAGTTCCAACACTCATTTCACGAAGATTGCATTATTCCATGGCTGAAGCAAAATGGGACTTGCCCTGTCTGCAGGTTTGTATTTTACTCACTGATATCGATTGCTTTCCCCACTAACTCGGAATCACATCCAAGGTACCAACTTGTACCACAACCGGAGCCGCATGGCCCTCCACCGCAACCGCCTAGCTCCGACGGCGGCAATGGCAATCGTGATCCAGGCAGTACCAGCGGGGGCTATCGTGGCCCAAGTAGCAACGGTCAGTCGGGATCAAACGCTGGCTCAAGCATCGTGAACGGCCTCGGCGGACTCTGGGACCTCATAACAGGAAGTCATGGAAATGGTGGAAACAACCCTTCAACAAGCAATTCCACTGGTCGCTCACCGACAGCCGAGAGAGACTCGGAAGAAAGGAGACGCCAAAGAGACCGCGAGAGCCAACTTCGGGACGAGATGGAGCGCGGTGGTAATAATTTCCGGACCCGCTCTCCACCTGCAACTCGCTATGGTCCTGCTTTTCCCGATCGCCAGAGGCGCAATTCATCTGAAGGTCTTGTCAGACCGAGGTCGCCCCGTCCCTATCACATGTCGCGGCATCCATCCTCAAACGACGAACATTCACCGCCGGGTGCTTGGGAAGACTTAGATTGAAGGTGGTCCCCGCAAACTTATATTGCATTTTAATACGTGGAGGGCCCTTAATACATTAATTCGATGGCATAATGCCCTGTTAGTTTACCAAAACATAACCTTGGTTCTATCATTCATCTCCCCCAAATCCTTTCATATCTCCCGACAACTCACAAGCCCTCATTTTATTGCTCTTACTCTTCGCCGTTACCTGAACCTCGCCCCGGCCCTTCCCAACCGTCTTCCCAGCCGTCATCGTGGGTTCCCCACCCATGTCGTCCCCGACTCCTTTCCCTCCCCTTCTCCCCCTATCGTTAGCTAGTATCTCTGGAATCACTTTCAAAAGTGATGAGCAGGACGCTGATCCTTAACGTGATTTAGCCAGAGGAGGGGATGCTTATCTCCGATAACGAGACCCGAGAGAGTACCGCCACCATCAACAGACCTTCCACTGCGATTGAAAAATCAAATGTCACCGCGTCTTCGACATCCGCCAACTGCCCACCAGCTCATCAAAATTATTAGTTCGACCCCCTGGTCACGTTCTATACATATTCACCGCGGCGGAGGGGGTGGATTCACCGCCGGGTGCAACAACGAGCGAGACGACCTCGAAATATAGCTCTAGATTGTACGATTTCAAGGGTAATCTTACATGAGCTATGGTTCCCAAAACGACGGAAACGAAATTGACGTCCCCGACCATACGTGATTTAGCCGGAGACTGGAGCGCTTATCTCCGATATGACCAGCCCTAGACAGCACTATAACCATCGCTGCGCTTGCATCGTGATTCGAAAGTCAAACGTCCCCGCATCTTCGACATCCGCCAGTTATCCACCAGCAGCAATAATTTTACAGCATGTCACTTTCTATGGTAGAAACCGTTCCGCCTCCGATCCTATTTAGATTGAACCGCCCGCCCTTCACCTCAAGCGACTCTATCACGCTGTCCACGATGCCAACGACGAGATTGATGTTTCGGGTGTGTTAGTTTTTATGGAATTCTGAGCGTTTCGCTGACCTTTTCACACTACATTTTTAGCAAGCTTTCTTGTGGGCATGAAGAGCTGTCTTGGGGTCGTTCAACAGAGCGGCACAGGCGTCGAGGACGTCGATGGGACCGCATTGGATACGGACCTTTATATGGCTCATATTGTACCACATGTGCGGTCCATTCTCAACGCCTACTACCTTCTGATTTCGACTAGTTTCGATATCAAGCGACTGCATCCTTTTGTAACGGTTAGTTGTCAACTATTTATTATTCGCCCTGACAGTTCTGTATCCTCGCGCCCTTCTCCACTCGCAACAGACGTGCGGCCTACCGTTCGAGAATTGGCGAGACTAGGGCAGGCTCAGACGGTGGGAACGACAGCCATTTGCAGGTTCGTAATGACCGTCTAATTCAGATCGCGGGTGGGCGACCTTCATGGGTTGGCGGTAGATCCGGATTTCGGAGTAATGTCCACTACTACCCCGTAGAGTAACGGAGAGTATCTCGTGAGTCCTTCGTTCTTCCTTTCAAATATATTTCATACGTTAAGCGTGGATCGAAACTGACTTAGGGCGCTGATTCGGGTTCCCTGCACCCCTCTGAGCTCGCGCCGGAGCTAAGGGCTTACATCCGTGAGCCTAGCGCCGTTAACCGCGATTCAACTATCAAAGTCCCCACCCGCATCTTCGCCACCCGCCAACGTCCACCAGCAGCAATAATCTCGCAAGAAAGCATCGGCACCATTCACTCAAACCCGGTCACTTTCTACGGTAGAAACGGCTCCGACCCGACCCCATTTCAGATTGGACCGCCCCACAGGCGACCCAGCCACGCCCGTCCACACAACGCCAACCACGAGATCGACAGCTCGGATACGCCGTTAGCTTCCGTGCACGCGACGGCGCGAGGTGGCTATATAGAGGTTTTGGTTTTGGACGTCCGCGTCGCCATCGTTTCTGTCGCTACCGTAGTCGACGGCTGTGGTATGTCAGTTTCCGAATCTTGAGTGTTGCCGCTTACTTCTTCATTCGTATATAGGTATAACGGGCTTAACGACGACGACGTAAGCAAGGATTATATAGTCCAGCGGCTCGTCCGCCGAAGAAGGTGTAGATGGTGCATCTGGCTTGGGGGGGTGGGCGGCCAAGCCCGACGCGGGCGTGTTCGTCCGCCACACCGATCAATTCCCTCACCGTACCCATCTACCCCTCAACGGTAAGTATAAGCCGGCACGCCCGGTCTCGGAGCATGTGGCTGATTCCTTCCCGTACTAGACCAATACCGCCGCGTTCGGTGCTTCGACATCTATCGCCAAAGCAGGGGCGAACACCGACGTTCCTGCACTCACCAACACCCGCGGCAGACCTCGTCTCGTCGTTTCCGACTCCATCGTGGCCGACGCTCAGAAGCGGCAAGCTATGGATCCAGTGCTCTCCGACATCGGCGGTGGCTGAACAAGAGCGGGGGCCTCGACGTCGTTGGGCGAGTCCAAGCAGAGGGTCAAGGCTTTTATCGCGTGATTGGTTAGACGACGGAGTTCCAAGGGTGTTCTCCATCCCTGCCCTGGAAACGTCACCGAGAGAGTCTTGGGTTAGCAGAAGTTTATGAATCGGAGAGCGATGTGGGGTATTCGCGACAGCGACCAACTCTCGCACAATCCTGTTTATCCTTTACTTTGTAAGTACATCGTGGAATTGGTCTCAAGGTTTCTGATCCCCTATTAAACTTTGCTGCCTCCATATCTTGGGTTATTGCCAACTAGCAGAGAATCCGACATCGCCTGGAATATGACGCTTTTTCATCGGTTTCCTCTGCACCCACACGCGTCCGACCTCGGTGGCTTCGCTTCATCTTTCCCGCCACAAATGGGAGCCCGTCCCAAAGTTGTCGCCCTCAATCCGCGTATAGATGAAAGGGACGACGCCGTGGCCGACCCGCCTCAAAGCCATGCTATGGATCCAGTGCCCTGTGACGTCGACGCTGGGTTGGACCAGGGCGGAGTTATCGACGGCGCAAGACACGTCAATCAGAGGATGAAGGCATTCACCTATGGGCGCACGAGGGTGGACCGTGCTTGGAAGGAACGCTTTGTAAGGATATCGATCACTGCGTTTGGAGATCTGCGCTCACCTGTATTACCCCTTAGAATGCGTCGGGCCAAACCTCCACATTCTCCTGCGAGAATAGCAACACCGCCCACTTCCTCGACATCACCGAGTTCACAGACGTTTTCGACGTCGGATGCAACTGGCTCTACGACTCCTGGGCTGACCCGACCGGCAAAACATTCGGACTGCCGTCGTCAACCTCGGCCTCCAGTACGGTCCTGAGGTGTACACGAACCACACTGCCTATGGCTGGTGGCAGAGCATTCACAGCAAATGGAACTGGGTCTGCCACGGCGGCTCTGCCACGGCGGTTCGGCCACGGGCGCTCTCGCCATCCTCGGGGACGACAACACCAATACCGCCGGTAGACTCTCAGGTACACCATCCCCGACGCCATCGCCAATTTTCCGCTAGTTGCCACCTCAGATAGCATAGGGGCCGGGACATCCAATTATTAGTACCCCAGCATCACGTCTCTCATCACAAAAAGGCCTCTTCCGTCTTTACCCCACCGGCAGCTCTGCCAAAACCCGGCTATGGCATCTTCCAACGCGATGGACGGATGCCGCTGAACCTTGGTCCTGTTCTGGTACGATCCCACCATATGCACAGCGTACCGTAACGGCCTCGCGCTCGGCCACCGCTTCATTGATGATTCGGCCGGTTGGGCTTCCCTGCTACCCGCTGGACCGATCACAAGGGGGAGCGTGCTGCAACCAAAGGCGGCGCAGTCACCGGGCACGCCGGTCACGGAAACCTCCACGGTGACGACTTCGTCTTCGACTACGCTGGAGTTTGTTGGGAGGAAAACTCTGTTCGGTCGACTACAGCACCGAAGGATACTTCACTTCCAAGGCTCAAGGTGGTCCGCGGTAGACATACCATTGCACGCGCGCCGAAAGCCAGAACACCCTTCTAGTCTACCAGCAGATCCAGCTTGTAACTGCCGCGCCGACCTGCAAGATCGCGTTCACAGGAGTCGAGCGCCGTATTCAGCGTTCCCTCCGACTCGACGCCCCGTTCACCATGGATGTGACTACCGACTACGGTGGAACGTACGTATATAACCTGCTCCAACGCTTCTTTGCCTTGCGACTAATACGCATCCCTCAGGCCAATGAAATGTGTAGGATTTGTCTCCTCACCGGTCGAACTCGCGCGCTTTTGGCAAGACATCACCAAACCCGACCGGCAGGTCCAGTGGCGCATCCACACCAATGCGACCGTCGCTGTCGATGGATCCATGACCAGGCTCACCCTCAAGGACGCACCTTCATATCTTGTATGCTCTGTCGGGCGTCGCGATTGAACCTCGACCGACGCGACCAATCGCAACTCCCCGACCGCCGTTCATCCCTAATCGCCTGCGGCGACGACTATGACGTTGATATTCATGGAGAACCGGTCAATATAGATGCGGAGGGCAGTCCTAAGAAGGCAAGCGCAGCTTTGCTCTCCGCTAGCCCCACTACCTCAACGCAAGCCTCATCTCAACCTCTGCTGTCAGCGAAGGGCCCTCTCAACCTCCCGCCGCCTTCCCTGAAATTTTACCGACACGGTTCCTGAATACCTCGACGTGCTCGTTAAGATCAACAACGTCTTCCGTCGCGATCCTCGAGCTCTCACTGCCATCCCCGACCTCTCGACTTCTCGCCCTCTCGTCGCCGAGTTTGCCGTCGCTTTCCCTTTTGAATACCGACGCCTAGACCAACGAGCAGCAGACCATCCGAACCGTGATCATCACCGTTGGCCTTAATAGAACAGCCTCGCGGTTCACAACCACTGCCACCATGGTTCGGATCGCTGGGCTGTGTAACATTGGGACGGACATCAACGGGTGGTGAATCAGAATAAAAGCCGATGCAATGATGGGTCAGGGGTTCTGATTCAGTTTGGAGAAAGCTGTGAGCGGGCGCGGTTGTGTATGCGGCTGTAAAGATGCCTCAGATTGCCGAGGGTCTGTGGGTGCCGTCGGTCCCCATATGAGGGTTGTCTGTTGCCATGAAGACCAGCGGACTCGGCGGGCGTGGCATGTGTTTTGGATGGTGGAGGGAGCTGTTGGATGTGCAGGGCACTGCTGCATGATGATGGGTGATGGGATATGATGAGTTGGAGGATGGGAAATGATTGAGATGGGTAGGGGAAGTTGTTGATTTAAGGCATTTCATTGACATGTGGGCATGGATGAGAGCTGAAGTTGGAGTAGGTGGGTGGTGTTGGATTGGGGAGTGAAGATGTATGTAGCAATAGTGGATATACATAAGGGTGGGGTGGGTTTGAATGGGAGGATGGAGTGAAAGAGTGTGCAAGTGACATGGCAAAATGAGGTGAATGGGAAGGGGTAAGTGGGAAAAAATGGGAAAAATAGGGTGAATGGGTGGTTGATGGGTTGGGTGTTGAGAAAGGTAGTAAGGGGGGTGAATTATAAGGGGATGGGGGAGTTGGACTAACATCTTTGATTTTCCTGACCCCCCAATTTTATTGGATGGTTGGATAGAGCTAATTATAAAGGGCTGGGGCATAGCAAGTGACTATTTTAGTTCCCCCAACCCCCCATTCCTATTGGCTAGTAAAATAGA
>WSUI01001258.1:0-10191 GCA_019633595.1 Tulasnella sp. UAMH 9824 | reverse complement strand
AAAAGTGTCGATGAAGAGTAGAGTAAGCTGAAAGAAGATTGAGAACTTGGTTGGGGAATCAGCAAGAGCATCGAGTTGAGGCGGCTTTTATAGTATAAGATGGATTGGGATCGAGCGCCCCGCTGGGAGTGATAATAGGCAATGCCCGTTCCCCGCATGCAAGAGGCTATGTCGGAGATCTCAATAGGTGTCTTGGCATGTCCGGAGGTTAGTTCAGCGGCGCCTTGGCATGGATGACCACCAATCACGGTCAGGTTTGAGCGCGCCGAGAGGCGCCAGAAAGCTGTGCTGGGAAGGATCTTTACCAAGATACCGTGTGACTTTCTTAATATTTCCCAGCGTAGAAAGCGGCTAGCCTAGACCGAAAGCTACCGTTCATTGAGATGGCAAAAGAGGCAGTGTTTGCTGAACGGGCTGGTGGGAGCGGGTTCTAATCTTGGACTTTGGGCAACCACCCAGCTGGAACAGAGCGGAGAGAGAGAGCCTCTGATCACGCGGACACAGCGATAACTTCCAGCACCATCTCCCAACGCATCGATCCGAACTCGGGTTCGAACCGAGCTCGTAAATTACTCAGAGGAAGTGGATTTGGCTGCTCTTGATTTACTGAGCAGATTTCCTTTGGTCAGTGTTAACTTGTTTGTCTCCTGGCCAGCGTAAACACCTCATTCAAGCGCCGTACCTGGTACGTAAACTTCGCACCACGAGGGTTCCCCATCCCCCCGGCCATGAGTTCTCTTGACCCCGTATGGCATTATCCTGTGCGCCTTGCCGATGGCACGGAGATTTCTAGCTCCCGGACTCTCGCGAAGAACATCGAGTCCAAAATTAGAATTGCCGCCCCTGTTCCTTCTACTGTTGTCGAGTGGTGGTTTGGCAGTTTTACCACTCAACGATCTCGAACTCTCCACTGTTCCCTCTGCCTTTCTGTTGCCCTCTCGCTGGACTCTGGGTTTCCATCTGGGTAAATCGTTTACCGGACACGGAGCGCGCTGAATTTGGTATCTTCACGGGTTGAAAGATTACCTCTACCGTGCACGTGTGACGCGCGGCTAAATCCTCTCGCGATTGGTTCCAATCGATGTCACGGAGCCACTGCACTACTTCCTGACATGCCAAGACACCTATTGAGATCTCCGACATAGCCTCTTGCATGCGGGGAACGGGCATTGCCTATTATCACTCCCAGCGGGGCGCTCGATCCCAATCCATCTTATACTATAAAAGCCGCCTCAACTCGATGCTCTTGCTGATTCCCCAACCAAGTTCTCAATCTTCTTTCAGCTTACTCTACTCTTCATCGACACTTTTCTAATCTTTTCTTCTTTCACATCTTTTCATCTTCTATTCTCAATGGCTCCCACTGGCGTTACCGACCGTGCTTTCGCGACCAAGTCTCATGGGGTCACCATCACTTCCGCTGCAGTCAAGAAAGGTCGCCCAACCGTTGTCAAGTATTCTTGGACTTACAATTCTAAGAAGAGCCCTGCCATGTTCGTCACGCTTTCTTGCTCACTACCACGACGTATCGTAGAGTCTGAATATATTGCCTCTAAAAGTTTTTTCACATTCGTCTTTAATATCGAAACCGAAGAGCAAATCCCCCTCGGCGACTCCGTCATTACCCGTGACCATGGCAAGGATCACACCGGAACACTCACCCTCGATATCACCGAACTGAAGAACAAGCCTGGGTAAGCCATCCCGAGTTTTCCTAAATGCAATTACATTGGCGTTCAATTGAGCCGTCGCTAATCCCGATACTCTGCCCCGTTATCTTTCGATAGAAAATACCTGCTCCTTTTCGTGCTCCTCGACGAGTAAGTCCATGCTTATGTTCTAACCGTTTCCCGACGGCGTTCTAAGACTTGCGCTTTTTCATCAAGGGACGCGGAGCCTTATGAGTATATCGCCAAGAGCAAACCATTCTCAGTGAAGAAGAGCGATTTCTAAACTAAAAACAATAACACATCGCTGTACTCTATGAACCCCTTCGCTCCCTGGACGCTTCTCCGTTTGGCCGTTGCTTTGGTTTTTAGACCCACTGTCGCTTTTCGGACTTGATTCCCTCATGTAACGCCTCCCCTACCCCAAATTAACGATTAGAAATAATAGGACATCCTTTCGGCCATGCCTTCGTCATCGGAAGGGAAGTGACTACACGTGACAATTGCGCAATCTAGAAAATAAACAGGAGAGCATCCCCGCGTTTGGCCCACTCGGACAACTCTTATTCAAACACCGCGTAATCGGATGAGCTGAATCGTTTTGATGTGATATAAAATTGAATTGAAGCCCGGACTTCGATCTGGGGCGTGTCCACGGGACACCACATATGTAAAATCATCTGGTGCTTTGGCTGCGGATGCGAGGCGTTCTCAAGTACTTGCTCGTAAATGAGGATCGGCATGTCCGCAAGAGACGAGGTGGTTCCAACATCGACTTACCACCCGTTCTGGTGATGACGGGATTGATGTGGTGAGCCTGTCACTCATCGCGTCACACGATGATTCTGATGTCTACTTGGGCTTCGATAATTACTAATTGAAGCGGATTACATCTTTTGCTCCTACTCTTCTGAGGACTCGACGAACCGCGGGGTAGCGCAGGAGGTCAGGCATTGTCGAGCGTCACGTAGCGAGCTAGTTCGCACGCGCTGCGTTAATTACCTTCTTGAAATATAAACTAGAGTTGTGGATAAAGACGTACCAGGAAAAATCCCCCGGCGCGTTTTGACGATTTCTCCATACTTCCAGCCAAAGGGAGTGTCCGGAGATGTGAGGATCGTAATCGCGTCTTGTGGGTGTAGGGACAGTTCACCTCGTTTCGATGCTTGGAAGCTGTAAGAGTGCGTCAATCGGTGTGTATGATGTCCATAAAAAGCATCAGATACCTCGAGACGGCTGTCACAATTATAGGTGTCTTAGGAGGTAGTTCTGTCGCTTCAGAATCTTCTATGTCACTATCATCATTTAACCTCTCCTTTGTGTTAGGTCGTGGCAGCTCGCGAACATGTTGAGCTAATCCACAGGATCCACAGATATGTTGCGAGTCAATCTTGGGTTCGAACCTATTCTCGATGAGTTACGAACGTACCAGGAAAGATACCTCGACGCGTCTCGACCACTTCTCCATACATCCAATCAACGGGAGTGTCAGGCGAGTCAAGTATCGTGATCCTATCTTTTGGCCTGAGGTCTATTTCCCCTTCGTTGTATGCAGAAAAGCTGCACAATAGCAAGTTAATGAGCGTGGACACAGGCTCGATAATGTAATTACATACTATTTCACGGCTGTCGCGATGATTGGAGCTTTTGGCTTCGTCTCCTTGTCTTCGAAATTTCCGGAGTCCTCGGCGTCGCCTGCTTCCACTTGACCTCCGTCGTTCAGAGAGCAAGTGCTGCACTTCTGTGTTCTTGAACTCCCTTCCTTGGCTAAACGATTGATGGCTTGACATGTGCAGCTCTTTGATATCGCGTTGGGCGATGTTGGCACGGGCTTCTCGATTGTCGACGACGCGGCTTCTGGAACTTTCGCGGTAATTAGAGACGATAGCTTAGAAAAGTGGGAGGCTTTTACAGACGAGGGTTTGGAGTCTCGGCGGGGATTGATACGGTGATCGGAGAAGGAGTGAGCGAGGTTGATTGAGACGGTACGCGAGGCAGACCAGCGGCTTTCTTGGCCTTTGGTGCGGGTCGTTTGGGACCCAAAATAGCTCCGGTTGAGAGCGATAGACTCGAAGCAATCCCCGAATGCCCCTCAGAAGAAGAGTTCCCCTGAGCTGCGCCCTCCGGAGTCACGTTTGTGCGACGATCAGTGGCATTAACGCTTGACGGTTGAGACTTGAGGTGGGCCTGATAGCAGGGTCGTTCTCAGGACAGAACGAGCGATTAAGAACACGTCATGAAGAGTCGCACCTCGTTGCTTGTGACAGGCTCGGAAGCTGCCAAAGCAGAGCGTAGATTCTTTACCTCGTTCTTGAGGTCTGCCACACTTTGAATAAGCTCTTGAATTTGACTAGTGCCCTCGCGAACCTGGTAGAAGGACAGAGAATTCAACGAACGGTAGGCGTATTCTCAAATACGATCTTTGTTTACCTCCGCTTGGACAATTTGAATCTGCCTAGAAAGCTATCCAGGCAAGGCCAAGTTAAACGGGAGTACGGGATAAAGAATCGTACGCTGCTTACGTCGAGCCTGTTCTCACAAGAGCAGACCGTCAGCGGCGCGCTGGTACGTTCGCCATCTTTTCCAAAGAAGTATGGACTCTTATGGGTAGAAAAAGACCGATTAGAAAGAAATGGGTAACGTTAAGGATAACGGACAGGATCTCGTGTCGGCACATATGCTTCAGTGTGTGAGGCAGGAGTGGACAAGGCACTTCGGGAAGTGAAGGTTTCGCGGAACGCTACATTAAGGTACTGGCGGGTGCTTTCTGGAGGGTCAATGGCCGAAGACGAGGAGAGAAAGGCTGAATGCGGGGTGGCGAGGAGCGCCTCCAATTCGCCAAGTCCACTGGCCATGAAGTTATTGAGCTAGGGATGGGGGTGCAAAGAAAAACGATCGATTTAGAGCCCTTACATTATTTATCCCCGTTGCCAAGTGGCGGGGATATCAGATACCTGGAGGTCCTCTGTTTTGCTAAATAGGGCAGCCTATTTCAGACTCCGACTTCGTCCCCGAACAAAGTTTCGGGACAGAGCAACAGGCGATGCATCTATACAGCGCATGTGCGCTTAGCCAATGGCAATTATGGGAATTAGGTCCCTTAGGAATATTCTAATTCGGCCAGCGTGAATAGGGTGAAGGCTGGCCAGAGAGGGGTTTGGGGCATCCGCCCGAATCGGGGGCTCCCTGCGTTCCCGCCAGATTCACAGGCTCCCCACCTGCACCCCACAATTAATAGCCTCCACTCTCTTTACACTTTCGATGCTCTTTATCTCTTCCTCTTCATATTCTCTCTGGTAATTATACCTGCTGCCGTGGTTCCTGACCTCGCGAATTTCCCAGACACCTAATCTTTGTTAAGCGCCACGAGTCGAGCTAGTTGACGAAGTGAGTATGTTTTCTGCTCCTCGACTTTTGGAAATGTGCCCTTGTGGCATATGGCACCTACCAGGGAAGATACCTCGTCGCTTCTCAGCGATCTCTCCATACATCCATCCATCCGGGGTGTCCGGGGAGTCGAGGATCGTGATCCTATCCCCCACCCGTAAGTATAGTTCGCCTGGCGACGACGAACTGGAGCTGCAATAATGTGTCATTAGATGGAATGAAACTCTGGAAGAAGTATCACATACTTCCGGACTGCCACTTTGATATCCGGCGGCCCGGGGCTCGGCTCCGTAGCCTTGAAATTCCGCGAAGGACCGTCCCAAATTAAAAGCTCCTGTACTTCCAGATCCGACGTTTCCTTTACATATCGAGCTATTTGATAACATCAACATTTCGTACGTCACAAGCAAATTGATATGCATTTCTGGGTGGGACCAACGTACCAAGGAAGATACCTCGACGAGTCTCGACTCGTTCTCCATACATCCAGCCCACAGGAGTGTTTGGAGAATTGAGGATTGAGATTTTGTCACCATAAGAGAAACCGAGTTCTTCGCCGGACCCACCAAAGCTATACAACAGTGGGGAACTAAGTAGGAGCGCAGTACGAGGGAATGCATTGCATACTATTGCATGGCTGTTGCAATCGCAGGCGGGTCTGCGACTTCAGAAATCTTGGAGCCGTTGCCATCGTCTCCTATCGTAGCTTCATAATTCGGAACACAGGCTCCAGATTCTACTGTTTTTGCAACCTCATCCTCACCTTGCAAACCCGGGCCAGATCCAGGCTGGGATGTTCTGTTCTGCGGTTGGCTGCTGGATAACGTTGGCATGGGATCTTCTGCTTCGGGAACCACGATTCCTGGGACGTCCATGGAAACCGAATAAACTGGCCCAGCAGAGTTGGTCGAGTCCCCTGGGGCAGGGGTCTGGGAGTGACCCTGGACTAAGACTTCCACTGGGTTACCGCCGGAGGACGGCGGAGGAGGAGTAGGAAGTTCAGTGGCCTTGAATGACAAAAGACCATGACAGAAACATGTAAACATCGCCTTAGAACGGGTTGAGAGGGGCACTCACAGGCACAGGGCCGGGGAAAGTGGTTGACGGGACTGTGACGGGAGGTCTTAGGGCATGGACGCTTAATGGCGTATCCCTCTGCAAACTAGCCTGCAAGTCGAAGCCACTGGGAGAAGAGGTGGATCTCGAATAAGGGTCGAGGGAAGAGTTGTCCTGAGCTTCACGGGTTAGCGTTAACCTCGCGGAGGTGTTCCCGGCCGTTTCCACTGGCGTGGGGGACGAAGGGTGGACCTGGAAAACAAAATCATCGTCGAGGTAGAAGCGGGCAATTGGGATCTCACGGGAAGATTTACCTCACTACTTAATAAGGGTTTAGAAGCTGTCAATGTGGAGCGTAGATCGTTTACTTCGGCCTTGAGTTCTTTTACACTCTGGATCAGTTCCCGAATCTCACTGGTACCCTCGCGAACCTGACCAATGTAAGTTAGGTAAACGACGTGTATCCTAGAAAGTAGGGCATGATTCACCTCGGTGTTGACGAGCTCAATCTGCTTAGTGAGCTGCGAAGCAAGTCAGGATCACGATATGAAGCAACTACCCCCATGCTGACCGCATCAATCCTGTCATCGCAAGACCAAACCGTTGAGGCCGAGCTGATATGGTCTTCAGCTTGCGCAAATCCGCTTGAGCCCTGAATGACGCAACCTAATTAGCCTCAAGCCTGCATAAACAGTAGGTGTCCTACCGAATGATGATCGTGATCTCTCTTCTGGGCGAATGCTTTGGTGGGCGAGGGACTAGTGGTTGAGCTACTTCTATGTCCCAGTGCCTCACGGAACGCCTCAATACCCTGGCGCAGGCTTTCTGGAGAGCCATTTGTTACTGAACACGTAATAAAGGATATGCGTAGGGCGGCGATGAACACTTCTAACTCGTCAACTCCATTGGCCATTGAAATTGATCGATCGAGCAAGGGTGAGGGAAACTGGTCTGATGGAAGAAGGAACGGGCTAACTTGGTCATACCGCCAGTTGTACACAGCGTAGGTGACGGGAAGGTCCTCTATTTTACTGAATTTGGGCGTCCTCCTCGGCTTCTCGAAGCCACTTCCGCTTCGCCAATAAAGTTTCCGGACAGAGTAAGAAGTGCCCGCACCCTTAGAAGAAAGTTGTTCATAAAAGACGAAGGAAGAGCAACAAGTGGGTGTGGAGAATGATTCTGGGGCTGGATGTTGACTGTCATGTTCGACGGAATTGTTTGTTGAAATCACATTGTCGCGTGTTGGCGCTTTACTTTTCGTTGGGGCCTGTATTCTCTCATTTTCTCTCAAAAAAGGGTCCCAAGCTCTCCTGGAAGTATTCTTCCGACCAAATGAGCGGTGCCAGAGCTCGATTAACGTTAACAACGTGACGCCGGGCGGCTCGCAACGTATATTCTTTGCCGCTTACGCTCTCATATAGCGAGCCAGCAGTTCATGCCATTATGAACCATACCGCGGTAATGGATCTATGAACATAGGATTGCCTTTCAAGACAAATGTCGGAACGAGTCGCGCATATTCTTTTTTTCCCTTTTCAGGGTGGAGGCCAGTGGGTCACTAAATAGAGGATTCTTCCCCAAGCGACTAGTGTTCGTCGAGCGCCACATATCGAGCTATTAAGCGGGAATAAACGTGTCTTAAGACATTCGCCCAGTAAAAGTGCGCGCTCGAGGCGTACGAAACGTACCAAGGAAGAGACCTCGCCGCTTCGCAACGATCTCCCCGTATAACCAGCCACTTGGAGTGTTTGGAGCGTCGATAATTGTCACCCTTTTCCCCCTCCCGAACCTCAACTCGCCTGGCCTGGACGTATTGAAGCTGCAGCATGCGTTTTCATTAGATACGAGCGCAGTCTAGAAGGGGAATCACATACGAAGAGACGGATATCATGATAATTGCCGATTTCGGACCTGGCTCCGTGATTTCGGAGTAGTCTGAATCATCCTCGTCGTCCAACATTTCCTGGACGTCCGGATGTTGGATTTCCTTAACATATCGCGCTAATTCGTAGGATAAATGTATCACACGTCAGCCAGGAATTGGAATGAGGCTTCCAGATCAGGGAAACGCACCAGGGAAGATGCCCCGACGCGTGTCGGCTATTTCCCTATAAAGCCAGCCCTCAGGAGTATCAGGGAAGTCGAGGATTGTGATTTTATCACCTCATTCGAGGTCGATCTCTCCTTCATTAGACGTATACAGACTGTTCGATGGTGAGAACTAAGCGTTAACCGGTAGCAACGAGGGCATTGCCTACCTTTGGGCAACGGTCGCAGTGCCAAGAGACTTGAGGCGATATTTTCTATTTCCCTCCGAGTGTTGGGCTTCTACTTCCGGTTGACTTTTATCATCTGAAACGCAAGCTTTGCTCCCCATTTCCTTCGCAACTGACTCGCCAGCCAAGGACTGGGAAGGACAGTCGTTCATCCTAGAATTCGATAAGGGAGCTTGAGATCATTTGATTTAGGAAGCACGAGCCCTGGGACGTCCTCGGTAACTGGAGAGATTGGTTCAGAGGGGCAGACAGGTTCCACCGGGACGGTGGTTGGGGGGTAGGCCGGGCCTAAGGTTTTCTTTTGGTGGGGGATGGGAGATAGGGCCTGGAGCAGTGATGGCGCGGAAGGTAGGGTCTGAAGCTCTGTGGCCTTCGATAAGGATTTCTAGGTCGCGAACGGGGAAACGACCGACTTCAATGGCTTGGGCAGGATAGTCACCTGCAAAGGCTTGGAAGCAGTGAATGAGCTGATTAACGAGGCGAAACTTGGGATTGAATTATTTGGTGCAGCGGACGAGGGTGGCTGAGGAGTGGCAGCGGAGAGGACAGCAGAACCGGGGACAACATTATTGGAAGTTGCCAGCACGGAGGGTAGATTCATTACTTCCTCCCTGAGCTCTTTCGCGGTCTGAATTAGGTCCCAAATTAGGTCCCGAATTTCACTGGTACCCTCGCGAACCTGTTAGGAGTTAATAAATCAAACGACACATGCGCCCAGATATGACCTGAGCCAACCTCGGTTGCGCTGTTCACAAGCCCAATCTGTTTAGTACGCTGCGAAGCGTAAGAGGAATTCAGAACTCCGGCGAAAAACAATGAAACACGCGTTGCGTACGTCAATCCTGTCATCGCAAGACCAGGCTGTTGAGGTGGAGCTGATCGGTTCGCCAGCCTGGGTAAAGACGCTTGTGCCCTAAACGACGAAAATCAGCTAGACAAAGAACACTTGATTCACGTTGCCCTATCTTACGGAGTGACGGGCATCATCTTGCTTCAGGGCGTAGTCTTCAGTGGACTCGGAACTCGTCGCCGACGTAGTTCGAGGTCTCAACGTCTCGCGAAACGTGGCGATGCCTTGTTGGAGGCTTTCTGGAGAGCCAGGGGTCGCTGGAGAGATGAGAAATGATAGGCGTAGAGCCGCGATGAAAGCTTCTAGCTCGTTGACCCCACTTGTCATTGGGACTGATGATTGAGCCAATGGACGGTGTGCGGGACGGCGCTACGCGAGTGAAAATGAGATACTACGTTCCCTCTTCGTCCTTTGTTTTGTATTTGCGGCTTCACAGGCACACCGGGACACTGGATGGCGGGGGAAGTCTTCCGTTTTGCTGATGATGGAAGTCTATTCGAGAGTCTTGGAGACACTTGCGCTCCGTGAATCAGGTTTCGAGCGGAATTCAAACGTATGCGTGCACTTAGGATCTGTGTGTATGTGGTACGAGGCGCAGGAACGAGAAGCGGGTTGGGAGAATTGGGAGTGGCTGGCGGCTGCAGTCGACGTACAAACAGGGCCAGTGTTGGACGGGGTTGTTCTCTAAAGTCACGCGTCTGTGCCTCGGCGGACATCGCACGCCCTTCCTCAACTTTTCCCAATTGTAATTTGTCAGCACGCTCGAGTTTATTCTCCAACGAAGCCTCTTAGCTAGCTACTACAGGTTTTACAGATGAAATAGGGCGCTTGACGTGGGGAAATGTCCCTGGCGGCTGAATGCCGTCGAACGCGCTTCTGGAGACCATGGGAACAACCGTGCACATTTCCATGATTTCCATTGGACATCCAACGGTTCCAACGGGCGTCCAACCCG
>WSUI01001253.1:0-10240 GCA_019633595.1 Tulasnella sp. UAMH 9824 | reverse complement strand
ACTTAGTCCGAGAGTTTTAAGGCCAGAAGGCGCGGGGGGCCTCGGCGTTACGCGGCGATCGAGCGGATCGGTGGCGGATCGCGACGGGGACCCCGGGGAGCAGGGTCGGGGGCGGACCCCAACGGGTTTCCCGTTCGATTTCGCGGAAAATCGGTTTCCTTCTCCCCCACGTGCCCCGCCGAGCTCGCGGGGACCTTCGTGGGACGCCCGCACCGTGGGAGACGCGCGGGCCAAAGAAACGAAGAGACAAGAAACAGAAGCGTAAAAGAAAACAAACCCAAGCAGAAAAACCGAACGAACGGCAGCGGGATACTGAGGAGCGTGGTCCGTCCGAATTCCAACCGAGACCGCCACCCCTCGCTTTCAGCGGGCGCTCCCTCCCCCCGTCTCGCTCCTCCGCGATCCCGTTCCGATCCACGACCCATGTGTCCTTTCGCCCCGACCGCGCGGCGTCGCTCAGGTGCGACAGGCCCCTTTGAAAGGCTTCCAGCTGCTGAGCTGCCGACCCACCG
This sequence comes from Tulasnella sp. UAMH 9824, assembly GCA_019633595.1. NCBI lineage: Eukaryota > Fungi > Basidiomycota > Agaricomycetes > Cantharellales > Tulasnellaceae > Tulasnella > Tulasnella sp. UAMH 9824. Next base: position 9,728 of record WSUI01001253.1, on the reverse strand, counting down.
CTTAGGACGATCCACCCATCCACCCGCAAGCTCCAGCAGGCGCTACTGCCGGGCACGCTCGAGCCACCAACACGCGCGGAGACGCGGTGCTCGCGCACTGCATTGTCGGCGTGCCTCGACTACGGGCGGCGGCGGACGCGCACACCACCCCGCATCCGCTTTGCAGTCGTAGGTTGCGTGAGGATCTGACGGCACACGCGTGCCCATGACCAGCAGAGGTGAGCTCGAGCTCGAGCGGTGCCAACCGTCTCCTTGCCGTATGACCGCTCATCTCTTTCTCCTTCGCGTGCGCGTTCAGAATGGCCGAACGCTTGTACCCCGCCCGACCCCGCCGCTGGAACGCCAATGGCCCAGCAGTGGCCAGCGCCGGACACCGTCTCCTCCGTCCCCTCGCGGACGCATACCAGAGGTGCGTGCGTGCGCGGCGCGGCTCGGCGTGGTTGAATGTCGTCGCGGTTCTGATTCCTCGCCTCACGTGCAGCGCGTGCCCAGCCAAGCCCGTCAGACTCGGAGGGCCATACGTCCTCGAGCGGCACAAGGTTAGTCGGAGCCTCGTTCCTTGCTACGGGCGTCGCAGACCAGGGTGCTGACTTCGTTCTAATGCAGCCGTTAGTGGCGCTATCCTTCCGTTGTTGGACGATGTACGCGAGCAACCCCAAGATCCCCGGGGACCATGATCCCGTCGCTCAAGCTGCAGCGCGATGTGCGCGACATATGCGTACGGGCCTCCTCAGGACAGCGCGACCTTCGTCGACATCACCGAGTGCTGCGGGACGTGGAGCATTCTGACCGAACCCCCTTGCCGCATGTAACGACTTCAGCTAATTTAACTATCAATTATTTCCCCCGTGTCCCTTGCACTCCGATTCCCCCCACGCTTTCCTTTAAGAACAAATTCATCATGCTGCCCAGGCCCGCTTGCTTCTAAATACAGAATAATGACGCTGAGAGGAGTGCCCCATGCGGCGTGGGTGGGATGGTTATCGAAGTCGCTCTTCATAAGATCCGTTCTTGCTCGTCCTCCGCTTCGCCACGGCTTGCCTGATTTGCTGGTGGAGCTCAGCGATGCGATCCTTGCCCGCTGCGGGGTACAACTGGATGAATTGCGCCTCATCTTCCCCGCACCTTCGGAGAGGGAGCTGATGATGAGGGAAGCCTTGCTTCAAATGGAAAGGGACCACGCACCGAATAAACGCTTCGGCAATAGTCTTCCGCATGAAATACAACATATCTTGCTTCGTCTCCTTCGCGTACCATTCCTCAGGCCAGTCTTTCAGCGGTACGTCCAGGTTGCGCGTGGGATCGCCCTCGGACCAGTCAAGCACGGCTCGCCTCCACTGCGGCATGGCACCTCGGCGGGGCAGATTAGGAATCCTAGGGTAATTTTGCGCGAGGCTAGACGTGCTTGGGTCAGCAGTCGCGTGGAGTGTGCTTGGATGCTCCGAGCTTTGTGAAGTGTAAGCAACACCCGGCGGGACATTGGAGGAGGGAGGTGGGGGTCGTGGAATGAGGAGTGCATTAGAAGGCAAGATCTGAGGGTAGCGTGTATCGGTGGCGGGTGTCAGAGCGGGACCCTGAGTCGCTTTCAAGGTTATATGCGTGGTGCTTGGCACGTCGGCTGTCAAGTTGGCAGGGAACCCGTGAGCAGGAGCAGCGATCGTGTCGCCGTCGGACACCGATGGGGAAGGAACAAATTGGACGGTAGGAATGTTGCGACTGTGGACAAGCGATAGGACAATATCCATCTTCTCGTTGGTTGCCCTCAGCATCTCAAACATCTGATTGTTTGCGCTCTGGAAGTCCTGTTGCGAGACCGGCTGCAGTGCGAGGTGCTCGCTGGCGAGCGATTTCTTCGGCTCGCGCTTTCGAGGTGACAGAACATCGCTGTAATCGTTCTCGTAGGTGCTAAGATCATCGAGGAGGTAGCGAATGAGGGTGTCGATCTGAAGACGGATCGAGGGGCAGAGCTCATATCTCGATTCCTAGAAGCTTCAAGCAAGGAAATGCTCACCCGCTCTCCATCGGTCCACCCACCCCACCATTTGATCACATCCAAGCTCCAACGCTGCCCAACGGGTGCGAACATGAACCGGTACTGGGCACCCCCCCGTCGCAAGCAGTGTGTTGTGTAGGGGAACCGTCCCGCTTCAGAGTCGGTCAGGACACCTGACGCGAACATAAACTCCTTAAAGATGGTGTTTATCGCTTCTGTCGACATCTCCTTTCCCCAGCTTACTTTGCCGCTAGTCAGGTGAAAATTGAGGAAGACTAGGTCGGCAGGGCCAGGGCTGTGGTCGCGCTCGTAAAGCTTCGCTTCAGCGAAGAGCAGCCAGTTGGAAAGGTGCTTGACGCAATCAAGGACAATTCCCTCGGGCGGGCTTGGGTAGATGTTGTAATAGTGGCCTAGGGGCACCCCGTTAATATCATACGTCTCAGTTGGCTGCTTTGTCCATGGCATCTGCTCACCCCGAAGCTCTTCTGAAATTTCCCCCTTTAGTGCCTTTGCTGTCCAGCCTTTGCGCTGTTCCAGATGAACGCGCATATGCTCCTCATCTCCGGGGACCTTCCGATTCAGGATGACGTGCCGGCGTTCCAACTTTCCAAGCTCAAACCCTCTGTAACTCGGTCAAACATGCACAAGGCGAGTTGAGAAGCAGGGGCAAGGAGAGGGTGAAAGGCAGGTCTCACCGAGTCCATAGAACAAATCCAAGGGTGATGTACGCTCTGAAGAATAGGTGCTTTGTAGCTCTAACTGTCTCGACCGGGCCTTCCGCTCTGAGCGCGACTCCCAGCGATATCTCTTTCATGGAGTAAGTGATCAAAGCCTCCAACTGCTCAATTTGGAGCGGCGCTGCATGGGTACGGGTATCGCCGCGCTTAATGGTCTCTTTCTTAATGATCTTCATCAGTCGGGCAACTCTATTTGCCGAGACCGGGGTGCCATCGTATTCCGCCTTCGACCCCTGTCTTGGTCGCCAGGGCGGGTCTTTCCAGCGACCGTCTTCCCTGTAGGATTACACTTGTCAGCTTTCCAAGCCCAAGTCACACTTCACTCTGAAGCCATACATATCTGAAAACGCCCACTTGAATGCGGAATAGACGCTGTCTGCTGTCGATTTTGAACGCTCCTTTTCAAACACAATCCATGCGATATACATTGCAATGAGGTACGGAGTTGCACGTATTGGCTTCTCAAACGCCAGTCGCACATCAGGGTCTTTGAGCGGGTCATACTTCTCGGTATCACCATCTTCGTTCTCCTCCTGGGCATTGTCTCCGGCATCAGGTGCCTGACCCCCGGCCAAGAGAAGCTCTTCGGTTGCACCTGCATCTAGCCGAAGGTCCTGAAGCCACTGTTTAGCCGCGTTGAACTGCTGCTTATACGATTTGAGCGTGTTTTCAGAGAGGTGACTTTTCTTTAAAGAGCTCTCTAGAAGATGCTGCGCCCGTTGGGCGGAACCGGCAGAAGCCTCCTTGACCGCTTTCCTGGCAACTTTCGGGGCAGCCGAGCCTGGTGCCTTGCCCATTTTTCTGTGCTGGGGAGAAAGAGTAGGAGGTGTGGTCCGGAACGAAATCAGCAAGGAGGGCGGACTTTCAAGTTGTGCTCTAGGGGGTTTTTTATTCGTTTCCGTAATGGTATTGTTCTTTAACACATGTGATTACAATGAGCAAATACTATGCATGAGGTAAGACGGAAGCGAAAGGATGACTGTGGAAAATGTACCGAAGTTTTGTCTTGGTGGGGTGTTAAGTGAGGGCATGGAAATCCAGTGGCTGGGCGGGCGGATACTGATGAACAGCACCCTGGTGGTTCCCGCTAACGCCACGATCCACCGATGAACACGCTGCTAGAAACCCATCTCTGATCATGGTCACCCTCAGTGGCATCAACATTAACGTTGACTTCCGGTGGGGGAGAAGTCGAGGGCGAGCGGGCGGCCGGGATGGGCCGGTTCCACGCAAAAGGGATGCGGGCGAAGGAGCCAGGAAGAGTCGACACTATGGAAACATTGCCAGACTTGCGGTTTCAGGATTGCAAGGCGAGGGAGGCGTTCAAGCTGTTTGGGGCTTCGAGGGAGGAGGAGGGTGGTGAGGGCAGAAATGAATGAAAATTGAACAGCACCGCCGTGCTTCCCCTCGCTCCGTTCCTTCTCCGTTGTAGTCCTTGGATGAACATGGGGAAAAGGAAGGGGGGGGGTTGATTTGAGAAACGGAAGGCATCATGGTGCTCGAGTTGCTGTGGGTCATTGTCCACGGAGCTGGTGAGGTCTTGTGAGCCGAAGGTGTCTTGAACGGGGATGCCGGAGGCAGCTGCTGAGGCTCAGCCATGGGTGCAACCAAACCTTGGCTCAGCAGTTCCGCAGTAGCCTTAGTCGAGCTTGCTCCAGATGGCGGCAGCATGTCGCTTCCCGCTTCCTGGTAGTGTTTTCTAACGGTGGTGGCTTGCCCAAGACGATGGCCATGCAACTCCATTACTCTTGTTTCTGTATCCAGGCTTCCATTGTAGTTTCAACCCACCAACTCACTAGTAGCGTGATGCTGGCGATGCAGTGGCAGAGGCTGTTGCCGTTGAAGTGGGGGGAGTGGGGCGTTCAGCATGTCGACCGGTGGCAACATCACGATCGGCGTCCCAGCCTCCTCGGTGAGGTGGTTCCCCATCATGCGTTGGATCACATCGCCTGTAAGGAAGTACCGATGACGGCAGCGGAGGCGGCAGCGAAGGCCATCTTAGCGCTGGATGGCCTTGAGGTGGTGAATGTTGAGATCCCCAGTATGGAGCGGAAGAAGAGTAAGGCAGAGAACGAGCGTCGCGACGTTCAGGATACTCGGCGCGAGAGACGTGAGGTGAGGGAACACGGCGGTTGTACGGGTGAAATGACAGAGGTCGAGCGGCGTGAGGCAGTGGGTAAGCAGCAGACAATGGCGGGGGACTGTTTGATGGGGGCACAGGTGGACGGAATCCTCCAGGCTGATCGACATGCCGTTCCTCGAATCGTTCCTGGCATGCCTCCTCTCCCATGGCGGGTCGTGCCTCTCGTTAGCGGCAGTCGAAGTGTCAGTTCCGCGGTTGTAGGGCAAGCCATGATGCGCGCTGGTGATCAGCGGAGGGAGGCGTTGAGGCGTGGGTGGGTAATTTGAAGACGAAGAGCGGGAATATGGCGCGGATTGATGATTGTAAGGCGTAGTCGGCAGGGGCGACATCGCAGGCCTTCGGTTACTACTTTGAGGCAACTCTTCGGGGGGAGAACGTCAGCCAAAAGCGCTGGGTCCATCCTGAAGGTTGTATGGTGCACAACCGTACATCGAGGGCAACGCGTCCCTTCCAGACGGTGGTGGGGGTGCCATGTTGCTGAGTCCATGAATGGGGGGCCTGCGGGATGGGATGGTGCAGCGGTGGTGGTAGTAGTCCGTTGGCCGAGCGATCACGACCCTCTGGAGGTGGGTACCGTTGGCTGTTGTCCCTTCGGTCCACATCCATAGGTGCCAAAGGCACATGAGGCACATGCCCGCCTGAACCTCTCCTTGGAGGGGAGTCGTCAATGTTCAACGGCGGAGGAGCGCCACCATGGAAGGGCTCGTTGGCGGGATGCTGTCCGTACTCGGCTGACCTTCTTCCACCGCGCATTGATGGGCTGGGAGCGGGCAGATTGCGAGTCACTCCACCGTTCATGGGATGGTCGACTCCGTTGCTCAGCCATGACCTCGGTTGCTCCTCAAGTGGGCCGTAAGGGTGCTGCGGTCGTTGTTGGTGACCAGGTTGAGCGCTGCCTCCCGACCCTCCACCCATGAGCATCGACGGTGGTCCGTGTCTGCTCGCGTAGTACGCAGTCGGCTGAACATCTTGTAAACCAGGTACCGTAGACGTCGTTCCGCCGTTGGCCTGCACATCCTTCAACAGCCGCAGCTGCGCCTGGATGACTTGATGGTTCGGGTCCAAGTCCGCCACCCGCACGTACCCATCGACGGCATCGCTGATCTGGTTGTTGCAGGGCTTGTGGGCCCCATATGCTCCTTGGTATTCTGGACGCCACTATAGGCTCGGCCGAGAAGGCACCAGCTTTGCGCATCGCCGCTACCTGTTGGGTGCAAGTAGGACGATAAATGAAGAAGGGGAGATTGTCGTCAGCAAGGTTTTTCCTTCCAAGGGCAGGGGAGAGGAAAGAGCACGTACCAGGCTCGAGGGATTAGGTCAAACGCTGGATCACCATGTCCTAATTCACAAACGAGGATCCAGGCTGGTGGTACAGCCACCCAAGTTGTGGCAGGACCTTCGCATGATCTGGCTTGCTCGTCCTTGTGATACGATTCGTTCAGCGGAGCGAATTGAGACGTTTTTGAGATGCCGTGATTACCAGCACGGGTTTGGAGCGAGGACAAGTCAAAGAACCGAATACAGAGAGTGAAACGGAAACAATAGTGCGAGGGGAGTCATCAGGTAAATGCCAAATTGGTAACTCAGAAAAATCAGAGCCACGGACCTTGGTACATCTCAAGGCTTCTGCTGCTGCCGCCGATTCCGAGGTAGTGGTTGAGGCGGCGGGCCTCCAATCTCGCCACCAAGCTTGCCAAGCCGGGCTTCAAGGTAGTCGGCCGTGAATACCACTGGCAATGACTTCGAGGCCGCTCAAGTCCTCTCCAAGCTTGAGGCAAACGTGATGGTCGGGTTGAGAACAAACCTGAAAACCAACGAAGAAAGAAAGAGCGAGCGGGTCAGTACAGTTCAGTTGTGGTATGTGAAGGTCCGAGAGGAGGTGGTGGGGCCAGAGAGACAGATGTAAATGAATATTAGGCCGTACCGTTTGGCACTGAGACGGGTGGGCACGCCACTAGAGACAGTGCTGATTTGGCGTGTCGAAGGCATGCGAGACCGTTAAGGATGAAAGCAATGGGAGAATGCGATTGAGCGCTTGCTGCGAGTGCCACTGGCCCTCTGCTGCTGTTGAAGTGGCTCCCCCTCGTTTAAGTCAGAGGACATGAACACGGAGTGGCGGCGGGAGAGACGGATGCCGACCCCAGAGTGCTGAAGGTGTTGCCGATGTGGAGGACGAGGGCAATAGGGACGTCGGGGCGATGCGTGCGTACAAGGAGCCTGTGGTGGCTTGGCCCGTGATGAGGTGATGGCAACGACGGATGGCGACGAGTGCTGATTGGCCGGCGATGTCGGACTAGGTGTAGTAAGAGGGGAAACTGTCCGAGTGGGTACTGCTGGCGCGGGGGTACGGGGAAATCTCAGTCTCGACCGGACATATGTCCGTAAAGCCGCGTAAAATGCGTTAAAATGGCGTTAAAATGGCGCAGCCGAAGCACTTATGCACCACAACACCTCACTTATCTGTCACTTATGCTTAAATCCATCCCCGGGAAAGCCAGTACAGCACCGTTTCTGAAGGGTACGTTCCCATTTCTCGCCTCAAACATCCTGAACTTCCCCTTAACCTGACCACAGACTCCGAGAGCGCACTCGTCTAGGCTGATACTTCCCATCGTCGTTGCCTGTGCCAGAGTCAACAGTCTGTCTATCGGTATTCTACGTATATACATAAAATATGGTTTTTTTTTTGCTCGGCGACTACTCCCTGGTCCACATACCACCCTGATCCCTTGTCACTTGTCACGCATCGTGCCCCAACATGTTTGTTGAACGAAAAATTAAAATTCAAAAATAATACAAAAATAACCTGTCTGCCCCCCGGCAATCTTGATGCTCAAGGCGGGTTTCAGCGATCGCCATTGAGGGTCTTCATCTCTAAAAGGATACACCCGCACGACGGAATCCCTCTGCACAGCGTGAACTCAACTCTCGAGCGGAACTGGCCGCTGTCGAATTCAGGGCTCACCTCATCCCAGGTACTTCTAAACATTAATTTTCTCGTCTCACCTGATTGCCTGCCCGCCTCTCACTGTCTCAGCCCCTTGTGGCAACTCCTCACCCGTCGTCGACGCTTTCACGAAGGCTGCGCACATCGACCCTGAGCCGCCTCGAACACGCAACTTATCGAGACCTACGACTCCTATCGCAAAGCTCGGCAATGCATCAAATGTCATAAAGGATACATTTGAGAGCCGTGGCAGGCATCAAAATGCTCAACACATCCTGACCCTATGGCACCACCGACTGATTACAACAAAACATATTAGAGTAGTATTTAATATATTATACTGCCAATCCAACCATTTCTGAGCGGGTGGCAGTGAGCCTCCCTGCCGCACCGTTGCCGGTACGGATGTCCGGAGGTGGTTACCTGGTAACAATAGGCTTGGCACAACCAGAATTTGAGAATTCATGACAACAAGCGTATGGAAACAACAATGAAAGCTTACCTGCCCTCTTCCTATCCCTCGAGGCTCAGCGGCGGGTAGACGAGTGGCATGCCAAAGGCGGTGGTGGGACGAGAGTCGACGCCGGTGGATTGCGATGCATGTAACGTCGGGGTCACGGAGCGGATATTGAACACGGAAAGCTGACCCGACAAGGTGGAGCACGATGAAGCAACAGAAATCGCCGGGAGCGAAGAGGATCTTGAGGCGTTGGTCCAGCGAGTGTCCCCAACACTTCATTCTCCTCTCTCGTGGCAGGGAGGGAAGTCGTACGTTGTGACGTTAATTCTATTAAAAAAATCTGAGAGTGAGAGGTAAAAGTGTAAATAAATGACACGAAAGCTTACCTATCATTCCCGTAAGTGTCTCCGTGAGCGGCAATGCTGGGCTTCATCATGGTTGGGATCGATGCGGCAGTCGGGGGAAGTCGTACAACGCGAGCTAATTGTACCGAAATTCGAGAATTAGTGGTGAAAGAAACGCAGGTAAAGCTTACCTATGTAGTTCCAAGCGTTTTCAAAAGCAGCGATTGCGCTCTTCACTGGATCAGGAGTGCGGAGGTGAGGGGCAGCCGTCCGATGCAAAGTAAGTTCTTTTCAAAATTTCAGAATTAGGAGTAAACGGTGTAAAAAAGTGACAGGAAAAGCTTACTAGTCATTCCTCTAAGCGTTTCCGAGGGCGGCGATAGTGTGCTTTGTCATCGTTGGGATCGACGTGCCGACCTGGCGGGGAAGCCGCACGATGCAAAGCCAACTGTAACCAAAATCTGGAAATTGGCTGGAAGGGTATGCGCAAACCGACAGCGAAAGCTTACCTGTTGTTCCCCTAAGCATTTTCAAGGGTGGAGATGGCGTGCTTTGTCATCGTTGGGATCGTCCGCCGACCTGACAGGGAAGTCGTACGATGCAAAGCCAACTGTAACCAAAATATGAGAATTAGCTGGAACGACGCAAATAAAGAGAGAGAAAGCTTGCCTGTCGTTCCTCTAAGTGTCTTCGCATGCAACGGTGTGGTGGTTGGCGAGTGCTGGGATCGACGTTTGGAGCTGGGGAGGTCGCAGCAAATTTCGATGTCCGTCTAAGTCTGTGGAGAGTGCCAAACCAAAAAAAGAAAAAAAGAAAAAAGAAAAAAGAAAAAAGAAAGATATCAAACCCTCCCGGAGCTAAAGTAGAGCCATAATATTGCGACCCGCCAAAACCGGGTGCCCTTTTCGCCAACGTTATCACCCTGTTCAATGGGCCGGTAGGTAAGGGTGGCGGTGAACGCCGCAGTTCCCAGGGTGGACGACGCCTGATCCGCTTGTTTCAGCCCATCTCAGACCCTCGCTTCCACATCGCGGTGCATATGGTCCCAGACCCATGTTTTATTCGTTTTATTTCCATCCTCTAAATTGAGCTGACTATCTGTAC
>WSUI01001252.1:0-10271 GCA_019633595.1 Tulasnella sp. UAMH 9824 | reverse complement strand
CTTGTGAACAAGTGCGATGCCAACGTCGTTGCCATCAACGACTGCGCTGCTGCCCAACAAGCTACTGCTGGTTTGAGTGGCCAAGCCTTCGCTGATGCCTTCAACGCTGCTGTCACGAAGAACTTGTAGGCGCTGTCCAAAACCCCCCGCTTTCTCCCCGTTTGCGCTTTCTGCTTTTGTATCGTTAGTTCATAGTCCCACTCCCCTAGCTCAGCACATGAGAGATAGATTTTCGACTTTTATTCATCTTACATCGGAAAACATGGGGTGCACTGGCCGTCGAGATGAAGAAATCCACTAATTCAGACTGAGATACAAGACGTTCAAATATCGGGCAACGCTGCACTACTTAGCACCCCCTTGTTTCCCAGGCGTTATATCTGGGTGCTCTTTGGGAAAGCCCCTCTGTGGGATTCTGTCTCCTGGTTTTAGTGTCAGGGGGACTTCCAAGACCATTACTTCCAAGGATGGTAGGTCGTGTAAGTCCACTGGGTCTCCGTTCGCCTAGCAAGCATTGGAGCATGTCAGTCTCCAATCTCTCGTGAAATCGGGCGACAACCCACCTTCTGGGCACACCAATTAAGGTTACTCTTCAGGTAAGGGTTTACATTTTCCGGCTCCAACGTTTGCAAGCCTTGCTGCACAAGGGCCCGACTGAGGTTGGCGAATCCTTGAACCAGCACACCACCCCTGCTTCTTCCCTGAGACCTCCTTTCGGCAATAGAGTAGGAAATTTCATCGTAGTAGGCGTCAAACGACCCCACGTAGTTTGGACTGGTCATGGCGGGTGGGTTCGGTATTGGACCGAGGAAGACCCAGACGGAGAAGTTCGTTCCCAGTTCAGACTCGATGCATCTGATCCGAGCGGTCCAGTCGTATCCGGTTTTAGTACCTGCTGGTGTTACGAGTGCTTGGCTTGCCATGGCAAGTGGTCGTAGAGTGAAAAAAGGGCTGGCTGTGGAAGAACTTGGAAAGAGACTTTGAAGGAAGCTCGGTTGGTTCTTGCGGAGATGACGTAATTGTGGTGGCCTTGATTGGCTCCGTCCCGCGAGTACCTCCCATTCCGATGCCAGTTATCGCAGCACCGTACGTAGCCACGTATGAGCCTTTATCTGCAAATGATGCCTTTTCTCCAGCACCCATTAATCTAGATGCTTCATTCTTTCCACGACTTCGCCCTCCCAGAAGCTCGTTATATTATCGCATGAAGATATTACATAAACCCTCGATAGTCACCCTCGTAAACGACTGCGCTGCTGCCCAACAAGCGACTGCTGGTTTGAGCGGCTAAGCCTTCGCTGATGACTTCAACGCTGTCGTGACGAAGAACTTGTAAGGTGTTGTCCAAACCCGCCGCTTTCTCCCCGTTTGCGCTTTTCCCTTTTGCATCGTTAGTTTATAGTCCCACTCCCCTAGCTCAGCACATGAGAGATAGATTTTCGACTTTTATTCATCTTACATCGGAAAACATGGGGTGCACTGGCCGTCGAGATGAAGAAATCCACTAATTCAGACTAAGATACAAGACGTTCAAATATCGGGCAACGCTGCACTATTATGCACCCCCTTGTTTCCCATGTGTTACATCTGGATGCTCCTTGGGGGAACCCGCCTGTGGGATTCTGTCTCCCGGTTTTAGTGTCAGAGGGATTTCTAAGACCATTACTTCCAAGGATGGTAGGTCGTGCAAGTCCACTGGGTCTCCGTTCGACTTGCAAACATTTCAGTGCTTCAATCTAACGTGAAAAGGGGCTAAATCGGACGAAGACCCACCTTCTGGGCACACCAATTGAGGTTGCTCTTCAGGTAAGGGATAACATTTGCCGGCTCCAACGTTTGGAGACCACCTTGCTTCACAAGGGCCCGACTGAGGTTGACGAATCCTTGAATCAACACACCACCGCTGCTGCTTCCCTGAGACGAGTACGAGGTATCATCGAAGTAGGTGTCAAATGATCCTACGTAGTTTGGGCTGGTGATCGGATTGGCGGGTGGTTTCGGTATGGGACCGAGGAAGACGAAGATGGAGAAGTTCGTTCCCAGCTCAGATTCGATGCATCTGATCCGAGCGGTCCAATCGTATCCGGTTTTAGTACCTGCTGGTGTTACCACTGATTGGCTTGTCATGACAAGTGGTCGAAGAGTGAAAAGGCTAGCGGTGGAAGAAGGAGAGCGGCTTACGCCTTGGCAGGAAGCCAGGGTGGTTCTTGCGGAGATGACGTAATCGTGGTGGTCCTATCCTGCGATTTCGCGAGTACATTCCCATGCCGGTTATCGCAGCACCGTACGTAGCCATGTATGAGCCTTTATCTGCAAATGAGTGCTCTCCCTCGGCACGCATTCTAGACGCTTCATTCTTTCCACGACTTCGCACTCCCAGAAGCTCGTTATAGTATCGCATGAATATATTAAAACCTGGATAGGGTAACTTCGGTCACCCTTGTATGGAAGCGGTACGGGTTGCAACAGCAACTCAAGCCATTAAAACGCAAGTTACCACGAAAACGCTATCCAGAATCAGGTATGCATGAGACTGTTCACAGAAGTATCCTGCTTCGTCTTCTTCTTTGAAGTACCCACTTCATCTTGAGTTCACAGCATCTCCCCTTCGCCTGTCTCTAATGAATATCCCAGTGCAGCAAATTTATGCTTGGGAGAGTCGACGGTGGCCAGAGGTTTTTGGGGGATCTTTGGAGGCGGCACCTCTACCATCCTCGATGCGGAATGCTCTTCCATTCTTCTGATAAGGATATTGCGGTGTTTGATAGCCATATCCCGGACTCGGACGGCATCAATGGACTCTTTGATCCTGGAGCATCCGTGATGATAGTTGGCGAAGTCCAGAACAAAATCGCCTAGTGCCCAAAATGGACCATCCATTTCGACAAGAGTCTCGCGACGATTGCCAAGGATATCTGATCTCGTTGTGGCGACGAAGCCGATATCTGAACTAGTCAGTCCTCGCAGTCTCGCGGCCATGAGGTCCATCGGCTGAGGGTCAGCCGTGACATGAGACAAGTAACCAGCACCGAGAAAACCGACTCTACGTCATGTTGAAGAGTATGCTCGATGGGGGTTGTATCTGGTGGCCTTTCAAGTTGTTGTATGAGCTCGAGGGCAATGAAAGGGGGTGTTCCCTGAACATCACTTGTGATGAGGCAAGTCTGAAATCGCCGCAGATGTAAAAAAGAGCTTACAGTGATGTGACGGCGAGCCCGCGGAACCCGAGCGTTAGCAGTGAACGGGTCGCCTCGACTAGCGGGGACTCCTCCTTCCAGGCTAGGCTCTTGGCGATCCGTAGATGTTCCCGGAATACTAGTAAGGAAAAGCGACAGGCTAGATGGCTCGTCGCCCTTTTGCACCTCTTTCAAGCGAGCAAGGCCAAAATCGATAATTTTAGCCGTTTGAGAGTTAGCCGTTACAGAATCTTGCCTCTTGGCTGGCAGCATCAAATTATTATAGGATATATCGCGATGAACAATCCCCAACCAGTCGAGCGCAATAAGACCTAAGCTCAGAAAGTCAGTGCTCATCGCTTTAGAAAGACCACGGCTAATATACCTTCAATCCATTGCGCTGTCGCTTCGAGGACTTCTACTGAACCTTTCGCTTCGATGAGGGGTCGATGTTCCTCCTCGAAAACGAAGCGAAGCAAAACTCGTTCTAACAAATCGACGCGTTTAGAGCCCGCCTCTAGTAGCGTACTAGATTTCCGCTGCTGGTTCTTCGCCCTGCGTCGTGGATTAGGACCAAAAACGGAAACATCATCCGCTTCCACCGCCACTGGGCCCCTCCGCGGTTGTTGATCAGGCTTCTTCTCAGTCGCCTTCAGATACCCGATCACGTCTTGTTCAGAGACCCGATTGTGGTAGGCCCATGTGTGGTCGCACTCTTCCATAAGAGCGAGCGAAGATATTGCAGAGACTCCTTTTGTTAACTTGTAGAAATACCCCTCGCAGGGCCGGGTGTCTTCCGTCCAACTCTGCTTCACAACGCGAGTCGGTCCCGCTTTCCAAATATTCACTTCCGAAACCTCTTTTCCTCTCCAGACTCGCGTGTATCGGTGCATTTCTCTCGACTCGGACAAGAACTGCTCCGTATCGAGTTCGAGCAACATCGAGGCAAGTAGTTACCGATGGCCTCTCTCCAGAACTGGGTTCGGTGTCGAGATACTGATGAATCGGTGACTCGCGTACAATTAGCGTAGTCGTAAGCCTCTCATCGGAGAGTACCCGTCCCGCGTTGGAAAAGTGTTCATCATAGCCGAGTTCTGCTGGGGTCATCATCGCTAAGCGGGCGATGCATCGAATGAAGAGGATAGGATCGGCGTGGATATTGATAGGCTCCGTGACATGACAACCGACCGAATCCCAGTGGAATAGACGGCACTGTGTGGCGCTCAGGGAGACAGTGAGCACAAACTTGCGATCAAACTGCTCCATAAGCATGGCGTGAGCGTAGCGGGCCAGTTGGGGGAGGATTTTCCGCTCTGATTTAAAAGTTCTCTTGATTTCGAAGGGTACCCTAACGTCCTTCCAGTGGACTGACGCTTGGTTCATGTTTGGGTCCTTGTCGTGGTGGACCATGAGCGCGAGGTCGGGTATGAGGTGGGCAGAATCTCCCCCAAGTCTCGACGAAAATTTCAGTTTTGACTTGCGGGTATCGAAGAAATCCCTCCGGACCGGCTTCGTTGACTTCCTCGCATCCCTTAGGTCTCCTGGCTTGGGGTCGATTGCAGCAGGCCAGGCCGCGTCGATGTCGTGAGGTAACGGCCGATTTGCGAGGGATATACGGTAAAACGCGTTGATGAAGGTGAATAGTGTTCGGAACGGGGTGTAAAGGTCCTCCTCGCTCTTGACGTCAGGATCAAGGAGGGTGAAGCCCGCATTCGAATATTGGGGGCAGCTGGGGCTCGATAGAATGGCGGCAAGTGCGTCGTTTTTTGAGACTTTTTGCTTGAGCATGTCATGGCATGCCGTGGCCAACTCAAGATCTCGCTCCTTCAGATGTTCCTGTTCGCCCAGTCGGGACGAAGGGTAGAGGAAAGTACGAACGAATGCTTTAGCCTCCACCTCTAAGACGTTATTCGCAACCTCTTCCATGATTTGTAGATTGAGGAATGGCTTGAGTTTCGGAGTTCTGGCGCCTTGGAGAGTCCAGGGGCCATAGACGTATCACGAGCGGTTAGACAACCGGAAATATTGGATCGAGACCAATAATGAATAGTGGCAGAGATGGTCGGGTAATATCGTAGATATCTGCCGTCCATTCGAGATCAACACGTGGCGCCTTGAGTGGACCGTGGTGGAGGAAGTCGGTGAAAACGGTTCGCGTCCGAAGGGCTCGAATTAATGGCGGGGAGGAAATTAAGCGGTCTAACATGCTCACCTAGCTGGCATTCATTTACAGTTGAACTCATGAGATCAAATCTTTGGTGGCAGTTACGGAAAAGTTTGGATGACGTAGCGGACAAGAAGAGATTCCTTCGAACAACGAAGTGATTTGTTTGTGTTCACACCACGTGCTCACTTCAGCTCGAAAGCATGGTCAAGAAAACTCGTAAAAGCGAGAGATTACTGGTATTATTCTATAGAACGTCGTTACTTCTTAGCAATGCTATTGCCGGCGAGCGATAATGGAAGCGGTCAAGATGGAAATGATCTTCACGGGAGCTTCGTCTTCTTTCTTTGGGTAGCCACTTCCTCTTCGGACTCCTCTTCCATCCCTTCTGGGGTTTTCAACGAGTCGTCGAGTAAAGAGAATTTGCGTTTGGGCGAGTCAACGGTGGCTGTAAGGCCGGGGGGCGTCATTGGTGGCGGCTGCTGAACCGTGGTGGGCGCAGGATTTTCTTTCCCATCCTGGGCGAGTTTGTCGCGATGTTCGATAGCAAGGCTTAAGACCTTTAATGCGTCAATAGATTGACTGTCTTCGAAGCACTTCCGATAATAGCCAGCAAAGGCTTTGAGGAAGTCTCGCAATTCATGAAATGGGCCGATAAACTTGGTGAAGACTTTGCCTACGTGAAGGATAGTCTCTTTGGCGGAGACGACGAAGGCAACGACAGGGCTGGTCAGTCCATCCAACGCTGCGGTCATGAGCCCACTTCCTGAGCCTTGAGCCTGGAAGAGGCAGAAGTACATTAGCACCCAGAAGACCGATTCGACGTCATGATGAACGGCATGCTCGATACTGGTGGTGTTCGGAGTGTCGATGTGTTGCTGGATAAGATCAAGGGCAATAAAAGGGAGCGTTCCCTGCGCGATGGAAAGTGGTGAGATAAGTCTAGGGTTGTTACGGATAAGGGACGTACAGTAATGTGATGATGAGGTCGTGAAGCTCGTGCATCAGACGTGGACGTTCCTTTCCAGAGAGATTGTGGGCCATCGGGAGATGGGAGCCCAGAGGGGGCCAAAAGTGAGCCAGACGAAAGCTCATCACCACTTTGCGGGTCTTTAAAGTGAGCAAGGCCGAGGTCAATAATTTTGGCCACTTTTGAACTCCCTTCAAGGGTGTCAGATTTCTGATCCATAACTGGCAACATCAAGTTGCTATCCGAGATATCGCGATGAACGATCCCCAATTTGTCGAGTGCGATCAAGCCTGGGTCCAAAATGTCAGCGCTCAGTGTAGTAGAAAAATAATAACATACAGACCTTCAATCCAGTGGACCGTTGCTTCGAGAAGTTCTAAGGAGCTGCTGGCTTTGTAGAGAGATCTATACTCCTCCTCAAACACGAAGCGAAGCAGAACGCGCTCTAGCGACTGGACCGGGCCAGAATTCACGTTCAATGGCGTGCGAGAACGTCGTTCGACCGCATTCGCAGCTTCTGAAGAATTTGGCCCTGAATTCGAACGCTTTCCCTCCGGCTGGACGCTCGCTCCTCTCCGTGAGTTCTTCTCGGTCGCCCTTAGGTACCCAATCACGTCTCGCTCAGCAACCCGACTGTGATAGGTCCAAGTGCGGTCACACTCTTCCATAAGAACGAGCGAGCAGACCGCGGGAATGTCTTTTGCGAGCATATAGAAATACCCCTCGCATGGCCGGGTGTCCTCCGCCCAATTCTGCTTCACAACGCGAGTGGGTCCTGCCTTCCATGTCGCTATGTCCGTAATTTCCTTCCCTCTCCAGACTCGCGTGTATCGGTGAAAGAGCATCCCTCTCGACTCGAATAGAAGGTTCTCCGTATCGAGTTCGAGTAAGCTCGACGTAGCCTGTTCTGGGATTGTTTCAGAGCCGGGTTCTCTGTCCAGATACTCTCGGATCGGGGATCCCCACACTTTTAGCGTAGTCGTGAGCTCCTGATCGGAGAGTACTCGTCCGGCGTTGGAAAAGTGGTCGTCATAACCGAGTTCCGATGGGGTCATCATTGCCAAACGGGCAATGCAGCGTATGAAGAGAATGGGGTTTGTGTGAATGTCGATGGGCTCGGTGACATGGCAGCCCACAGAATCCCAGTGGAACAGGCGGCAATGAGTGGCGCTCAAGGAGACGGTGATCGCAAACTTGCGATCACCTTGTTCCATGAGGATTGCACGAGCATAGCGGGCCACTTGGGCAATGATATATCCTTCTGACTTAAAGGTTGTCTTGATTTCGATCGGCACTTTAACGTCCTTCCAATATACTGACGGTTGTTTTTCGTCTGGATTCTTGTCACGGTGAAGCATGAGGACGAGGTCGGGTTTGAGGTCGGCCGTTTCTTTCACAAGCCTAGGTGAAAATTTGAGCACCATATTGTGGGTGTCGAAGAAGTCCCTTCGAAGCAACTCGGTTGACGGTGTTGTGTCACCTGGATTTTGAGGCTTGGGGTCCACCGCCTCAGGCCAGGCCGCGTCGATGTCAAGGGGAGGGGACTGCTTTCGAAGGGATAGCCGGTAAAACGCGCTGATGAACGTGAATAGTTTTCTGAACGGGGTATACAGGTGCTCCTCCTTCGTCACGTCAAGGAGGGTGAATCCATTCTCCGAGTATTTGGGGCAGCTGTCGTCCGTCAGCATGGACATGAGAACGTCGTCATCAGATATCCCTTCCTGGAGCATCTCGTGACAAGCCTCCCCCAAGCCTCGGTCTCGTTCCATCACAGTATCCGGTTCGCCCAACTGAGCCGAGGGGTAGAGGAAGGCGCGAATGAAGGCCTCAGCCTCGATTTCGATGAGATTTCGCTCTATTTCATTTTTGATTAGGGGATCGAGCGATGATTTGAGCTCCGACGATTTGCTGCCTTGACGTGTCCGTGGAGTGATTGGCGTGCCGCCAGAGGTCGGATGACCGGAACGAGAGCGGCCGGGAGTGGAGGGGGAGAGGACCGTGCGCCGTAGGTCGTCGCCATCCGTTCGAGGAGCGGACACAGTGGATTGGGTTGGTTGGGATCGAGTAACAGGATAAAAGCGTCCGCGCTGAGAGTTAGAGGTGTCCGATTTCATCGCGGGGGGAGAATGAATGACATACCATGATCACTTCGCTGGCTTTCATATGTGGTTGAGCTCATAGGCCAAAAGTCTTGGCGGGGGTGAAGTAAAAGTTTGGACGACGTAAGGGAGGAAAAAAAGATTCTTTCGAACAACGAGAATAGTTTGTTTTTGTTGACACCACGCGGACCTCAACTCAAAAGCTTGGCCTCGAGATCAATCGTTCACCATCTCAACCATTGTCCTGTACATCAGCATAATGCTGTCTTAAGCCAAATAGTCTTACCTGGTACCGACTTGATTCTCAGCTGCGCCGGCGTCGCCCGAGTGCCACCGTATTCCAAGGATCTCGGCGCGTTTCGCTCAGAGAGGAAGTCCTCCAGCTCTTTCGAACGTATCCCATATCTTGTAAAGGCTGTTAGAGGTCATTATGTCTTACGTCTGGAGGCTGGGTACGTCATGCTTGCCGGCCCTTTCCGATTGGAAAGCCCCGGCTGCCCTCTCTATCGTCTGGACCTCATTTTAGAGTAGCTTGCTTCCTGGAACGGCTGGAGAACTATCAATCGCTATAAATAGCTGATTGTCCTGAGATCTTAATAGCCGATCATAGTCTTGTCTGAGCGACGAACCGTGCTGATTTCGGCATTGGGGCTCATCCAGGTTTGTTTGCCTCTGCTTTACGTGGCGGTTTCGCTCCCGTCAACCACCACCAAGTACCACCTACTCACCCCTGTAATCCCCGCCCGACACTCCCACTATTACTCCCCCTGCGGGACCATGTTCTCGAAGTGGGGCGAAGGTTGGGAAGACCTGCAGTATTGCAGATGCGGCGAGGTCGAGACCATGAGACATATCCTGACTGAGTGCGATTACACGCTCAACAGGCAACTGATGTGGAGAGAGGCCGACGACATTCTTAGGAAGTCTGGCTTCTTCCCGGCCGGCCTGGGAGGTCACCCCAGCCTGGAGGAAATCCAAACAGTGGGAATCCCGCAAACGAGAAACGCCGCAGCGAACAGACTGTTCACCACGGTGACAACGGAAACCGCCTTTGCGGTTTGGAAAGTAAGGAACAGGGAAAGGTTCGATCAGATAACCCTACCCACCAGAGCAGCGATCGACATCCTTAGAAAGTCGATTGAAACCAGAGCCAGAAAGGACCTTCTCCGCAAAAAGCTGAAAGGGCCTAAAACAGCACCCGACCTCAAGAAGGAACGGGATATAGCACTTGCATGGAGCCGAGTGATCGCTCTCCGTGCCGGGGTTGCAATTTGGTACCCGAGCGACTATGGTTAAACGGCCTGGCCCTTGTGGTCGGGTGCCCGAGGCAAAGAGGATATCATGGTGCCAGTACAACGAGCCAGCCCACAGGAGGAACGGGCCGCGAAAGCGGGCACCCGCGTCCCCCGAGGGAATCCATGTTCTGGGCCCAGTGCCCAGTTGACAGCCCGGTCGTGTCGAAGCGACTTTATGGAGAGCCCGGCTATGCCGGAGGAAGCCACGGACCATGGTCGCCATTAATACCGTAGCCAGGGGGTTCGCCCCGCTGGGAGATATTCTCGCAAGAGGCCAGTGAGGAGGTTTAGTGGGTAGGACCGCTCAAATAGGAATGCCGCAAGGCGGACCCGGGGGATCCCCACACTGTCAGGCCCCAGCCCACGCGAAACCACCCTAGCGAGGTGGGAGTTTAGGCCGAGTAACGCCGGATCGCGGAGGACGTCTGGGTGAGCTTTTCGTCATTAAAATGATTCCTTCCTCTTCCACCAAAAAAAAAAAAAAAAAAAAAAAAAACCCAAAAAAAAAAAAAAAAAAAAAAAACCCAAAAAAAAAAAAAAAAAAAAAAAAAAAAACAAAAAAAAAAC